>SPJY01025704.1:3807534-3944593 GCA_005191435.1 Raddia distichophylla | reverse complement strand
GAGTTTGACAAAAGTTGGGGTACACTTGTATGAGTTTTTGTCAACAAATAATGTGGTACAACCTTGTATGCTTAGTATTTATTGAATAATAATATTGATGCAATCCTGATCCACCGGGTTCTCATTTGAGCTCTTTGCTCGAGGACGAGCAAAAGTTCAAGTTGGGGGGTGTGTTGACGTCAAATAAACACCAATTCTATACGTCAACATATTTCGGAATTCCGGCATTTCGGAGGGAAAATCAAGGTTTATACTAACATTTTATTTAATCTAATAAAGTTCCATAAGTTTTGGTGAGATGTGGGTCTATAGGTACAAAATGGGAAAAACCAGAGCTGAACCGGGCAAAATGCCAGGCCGGCCGACCCACCCTAGGCCGGCCGACCTGGCCACGTCACCAATCCGGCTCTGTCTTCTCCCCAGTGGCATAAAAGCACAAAATGAGGACACCTAGACCATCCATTGCCGTCGGTTTCATCGAATGGACACAGTTGCTTCACAAATGAGCATAGGATTCCCTTGGATTCCTTTCTTGCGCATGTCCACTTGATCCACCGGCTTAAGGGGTTAATCTACACCATCAAGGAAGCATCCTAGAAGAAATCCACGGCCGAGAGGTGAAGAAGGTGGGTCGGCCGACCCACCCTAGGCCGGCCGACCCCCTCTTGAGTCCCTTTGGATTCCCCTTTGGAGGAGGGTTGGATGACAAGTGTCCCTACACGTGGAGCACCCCGGTTGGCTGTGGAACACCATAAAATGACCCCTACACCTCACTTGTAAAACACCACCACACTTCACTTCATCCACTTCATTAGGAGTTGCTCTTTAGTTAGAGTAGATTAGTTGGGAGTTAGAGTCGAGTCGAGCTGAAGCCTCGGAGTTCCGGAAGTGTCTTCGGGAATTTGGGTAACAGCTCTTGTTCCCTTTCCTAATTATTTATTTAATTAGTGTGGATTAATTTCTAAGATCGTAAGAATCGCTAACAGCGACCAGGCGGAGAGCAGCTCTGACCAGAAGGAGAGCAGCTCGACGTTGTTCTGGACATGTACGACCACTTCCTCTACGCGCGTGCATCTACTTCCGCTACATCGACACGTCAAGGGTAACGATCCGTGATTCTCTACTCGCATGTGTTCTTAGGTGATTCGTGGTAGAAATTTTGATTTTGTGCTCGCGTAGCCTATCCGTTTCACTTTAGTCACCAAATCGGGTGACTCTTCTCTAGTGATCCAAGAAGCACATAAGGAGGTCATCCCTACCGTCCACAACTGTCGGTTTGATCCAAAGGCCAGTGAAACACCAAGAAGGATCAAATGGCCAACATATCATCAACCAACGTCGGTTTTAGCCATCTAACGATCGTTACCTCCTTGAGGGAATCATCCTGGACATCCAAAGAGTATCACAAAGAGTATCGAGTATCATCTTGGATGCTCCTTTGGATTCTTCTTCCGCCAATGAGAAGATGGCAAGTGTCCCTCTGCATGGTATCACCTGACTCTGGATGGCTATAAATAGGACCCCTAACCTCGCTTTGTCACACACACACACACACACACACACACACACACACCATTTAGAGCTACACTTTGTCATTAGCAAGACTAGTCTTAATAGTTTGGGAGTTAGAGTCGAGTTGAGCTACGACTCGGAGTTCTGGAAGCGTCTTCTGAAATTCAGTTAATAGCTCTTGTATCTTTACCTTTCCTTGTAAGACTTTGATCTATAATACAAGTTCATTTTTGTACATAAGCTTAGCATCTATACTCCGTATAGTTGAGAGTGTGGAATCGTTAGAGCCATTTTTAAGTCCGTCTAGTATCGAATCTGGGTTCATGCTAAAATACTTGGGTTGCCCAATTATTGAACTTAGATCATTCTCCAACGATCCGAGAGGAAGTGATCATCTCCAGTGGCAGATGTGGTCTTTGAAACTAGTTCTGACTAGGTAGACACTTGATTGAACAGTGGTGCGGTAGGTAGTAAGTGGTAACAGCTTTTGTGAAGTCTGCCCCATTAGTCTCTGTCCCGTCGAGCCCAATCGGGGGTTATCATAATCATCCGTTGTTCTTAATTGATAGCGGGTGGTAGTGAATCGGTCGAGCTCGGAAGAGTTCTTAAATAATTATGTCATTCATTTATGTACTAGCTCAAATTTAGTATTTGATTGAACTTACCTTAGGAACATTAAACTTGTCTCGTTGACCTCCCAGCTATTTGAGTCCGCCTGCTTTATATTTTACACTCATGTGTGTGTCATTTATTATATTATCGTATCATTACCCTTACCCCTACTATTTATATTAGCTGGTATCTTAAATAGTAGAGATAAGTTTATCAACCGATAGTGAAATCGTTACCCTCATTCCCTAATGATAAATAAAATACCTTGGAATACTCCCGGGTGAAAAAATTAACGCGATATCCGTCCACTAGTGGATTAATTCTGCAGTGCGTAAGAATCGCCAACAGTAGTCACAGGTCGTTTGTTCGCTAATGTGTTGTGATACTTTTGCATGTTGCACCGTGCCATGTTCCTTCCGCTGTGCCGGATGATCGAGACCAGTGCTCGTGAGTCATGACCATCTCCGCACATAAAAAAGATGTGGTGATCAGAGGCGTTTCTCCTATGATAGGTGGTTGTTGGCTGCCCTAGTCGATCGGTGGAGACCTAAGACGCACACCTTCCACCTATCCGTCGGTGAGATGGCTCCTACCCCACAGGATGTGGCCTACCATGTAGGCCTTCCCTATGAAGGTACGACCGTAGTTGTTGTCGATGTCTCGCCATCGTGGCAAGCCGACATATGGGCTCGTTTCACCGGGATAGAGCCCCTAGGGCCCGCCAAGGGACTTCTTGACAACGGAGACGTATGGGACACCCAAATGGTGGCTGCTCCAGTACACGGTAAGGCATGGTAAGGCACATGACCAATCAACGCGATACACTGTGCCGCATTAACTCATCTGTTGAACAGCTAGTCTATTTGTCAATTGTTTAGATTCAGAGAAATCAATGCAACACCACTATATGAGGGCCAAAGTGTAGGATTGTCTTGCATGCAAGCCATGAATAGCGCACATACTATGACTATAGATGGTGGTTATCGTACAGCCCTGCAGTTTAAGGATGCACACCCTCGCCAGATTTATCGGTCGTATCCAGGGCTCACTACAACACAAGCCCTACGATGCTAAGAGATGCTGAGTTTTGTTGAGGTTGGCCGAAGTGCCACCACGGTGTGGACATGGTTGTACAATTATTTGACCGTGTTGCAGATGGTTTCATAGGTTGTAGGTTTTACCGATATGCTATGTTTGAGGTGCGCATACCATACATCAAAATCTGCTGACATTTTAAATATTAACATGATTATACTCAAGTTCTCATAGGTACAAGATTATGGCTTCACAAAATGGATGGACGATCCATACCTAATGGATGTTTCGGCCTAGATAGAACGCGTTCACGCAAGAGTATTGTGAGGGCAGTAGAGATGCCAACGCAGCGAAGAGAAGCATGCAGTCATCGACCCACGATATGAGGTGAACCCCCGTGTACAAACTTAGCACACCTATGTAGTTGCCACTATCCCGAAAGGTCGAACGATGAAGTGCTCCGTCGATGAAGGATATTTCGTAGGGAATACGACCATCTCGAAGACCCTGACTTCGAACGAAATCTTTCATGTAGTACTCGGTGGTACCCCTGTCTCTATCACTTTCCAAACCAAATGCGTTAAAATGCAGAACGAGTTGTATTCTGCTTATTATGTTCTCCAATCATTGCCACCATTTTATGCTTACAACACGCCTTCACTAACTCATAAGACCGCAACCCATTTATGTGCGATGTGACCATTCGTTGCCAAACCCTGCCTGGAATAGTCTCTTTTCCGCCTCTTTGTAGCAAGACATATAACTAAGAAAACCTGCATAGCATTAAGTCTTATGTTTGGGACATGACATCGTGAGACATGACCAGTCACTGCGAATGTCTATTGGGCTTTAACTCATGCGGGTAACACCTGTCACTTTGTGACATGAATAATTGCTACCAAAGCCTACCACGAATTAACTCGTCTATTGGCCACCTGTCTCTCTACGACATGACATATCACTGTGAAAGTCTGGCCCACAATAAGTCATCTATATGTCACCTGTCTGTGTGCGATGTCACATGTCACTACGAAAGGTTGCACACTATTATTTCATCTGTCTAGCACATGAATTAGTAGGCATGACCATTCACTGCAAAAGTTTGTCCACCAATAAATCTTCTATCTGCGAAAGCATGAGTATATATTAACTCAACTAATGGTATGCACTGGGGGTAGTTGTGGATAACATAGACCCCGGGTACCCACACGGCGGGCCTAAAAGACCACCCGATAGGGGATGGACCAAGTCGGGTGGATGAGGACGGGTACCACTCGGACTCTAGAAGACTTGGTCGGCAAGGAAAGAAGTCTATCCCTAATTAATAGGGAAGATATACTTGTAATCCCGGATAACTACTAGAGGATAGCGATAGGAATCCTACCTCGTAACCGAATAGGACTTTATCTTGTAACCCTGCCCCCCACTATATAAGGCGGGCAGGGAGCTCCCTGGTTCGGCATCTTGATCTTCATCATCTTGAAGAACATCTCCACACCCATCCATGGAGAGACATCCCCCGATCATCTTGTACACATATACCCCATATAATCCCAGAGCATAGGAAGTAGGGTATTACCTCCGCCATGAGGACCTGAACCTGTATAAATCCCTGTCTTGTGCTACCATCGAGTTTGGATCTTATGCATCGCCCCATATATAATCATTGCCGGCGGTGACCCCCCAGTTAGTTACCAGTCGACAGTTGGCGCGCCAGGTAGGGGCAGAGTCAAGATCAATCTTTGTCAAGCTCGATGGCATCGATCAACGGTGTCGCCGTCGTCTCTGCCCCCGGAGCCGACTGCGTCATCAACGACTTCGGCGACTGCACTTCCCTTATTTGGATCAGATCCAATCTGGGGAGAACTACAACAATGCCTCCCGCTCGGGTTGGTTAACGCCATGGCCATCTACTCATGAGTAGTACGCCAAGGGCTCAATTCCCGACTCGGATACGGCGAGGCTCGAAGACAGATTCTGGACGTCATCTTGCTTCTTTAATTCCCGTTGATCTAGAAGGAATTTTGGCATGATACTGGATGCGTTGGAAAGATAATTTCGTCATCTTTCCGTGAAGCCCATGAACACCAAAAACGGAGTCCGGATGTATCCGGGACATCCGTTTGAAGGCAGGCTGCACGGGATGGTCGCGAATCTCAGCAAGCTCGTAAAACCCATCTGCGGAGGACGCGGCATGCGGATAGGCTGTGGCACACCTCCAATAACATCAAGGATCAGCAAGGAGCTTCTCCAAACAATTGACGACCAACACTTCTTCCGGACTCGGATCCGATCCAGTCTGAGGAGAACATCGACAATTAATGCTTCGTTTGGACTCTCGATCGGGTCGAGAAATGCCGCCGTCACCCGCTCCCGAGTGGTGTGCCGGGGGTTCAATTCTCGACTTGGATACGATGAGGACTCAACCAAGAACTTCAACCACGCTCTTTCGGACTCGGACAAGATCCGATCCGAGAGGGAATTCAACAGCGCTTCTCTCGGACTCCCGGTCGTGTTGGGGAATGTCACCGCCGCCTACCGACGAGTAGTGCGCCGGGGGCTTAATTCCCGACTCGGATACGGCGAGGTCCCGATGGAGAACGAATCTTGGGTGGTGACCGTCATCAGCAGCAAACCACTCGGACTCGACAATCATGGTGCCCATCGTGCGACACCGGCTTCATCAACCGCGATACGAACCTGAGAAGAAGATGCGATCTGTTCTTGTTCATAATCTGGACGGAACTTGTGTCATAAATTCCCATTGACTCAGGAGGAGATTCGGGGTGATATTAGATGCTTTGGAAAGCTTATCTTGTTATCTTTCCAACGAATCCAAGAACGGCTAATTCCGACTTCGGATGCGACCGTGGCGCCCTTTTGAAGACCGACTGCGCAGAGAGGTCGTAAATTTCGGCGAGCTCGTAAAGCTCGTCGGTGCCGGCCACAGCGTGAGGATTGATCGTGCTACATCTTGAGGGACACTGAAGACCAGCGAGAACTTTCATCGACTTTCATCAAGCTACATCAACCACATGGAGATCATTTACGACTACGGCCGACATCACCGACAACGGGCGAGACCTCGGCGAGCATGTGCTGTTCCGCCTGTTCGACGCCGACCACGGTGTGTGCTACTCGGTGTTGATCAAGATTTAAACGACTACTTCCTCTATGCAGCGACGCGCCTACGCCCATGCCACGAGCGTTCATGTTTTCAGCTCGGATGTACGCCATCGCGCGCCTCGAGCGCCCGGTACGGCTACACGCCTGCAGCTACAAATCTACGGCTCGGCGATAAGCCACTCGGCTACACGCCTACGCTAGCGCCACGAGCGCCCAAGTCTATGGCTCGGCGACACGCTACTCAGCGACGCGCCTACGCCCGCGCCACGAGCGTCCATGTTTTCAGCTCGGGTGTACGCCACCGCGCGCCACGAGCGCCAGGTACGGCTACACGCCTGCAGCTACAACTTACAAGTCTTTGGCTCAGCGATACGCTACTCAGCGACACGCCTACGCCCGCGCCACGAGCGCCCAAGTATTCGGCTCCGCTGTACACCATCGAGCGCCACGAGCGCCCGGTACGGCTGTACGTCTGCAGTCTCAAATCTACGGCTCTGCGATAAGCCACTCGGCTACGCGCCTACGCCAACGCCACGAGTGCACAAGTCTACGGCTCGGCAACACGCCTACGCCCGCGCCACGAGCGCCCAAGTATTCCGCTCGGCTGTACGCCATCACGCGCCACGAGCGCCCGGTACGGCTACACGCCTGCAGCTTCAAGTCTACGGCTCAGCGTCAAGCCACTCGGCTACACGCCTACGCCAGCGCAACGAGCGTCCAAGTCTACGGCTCGGCGACACGCTACTCGGCTACACGCCTACGCCTGCGCCATGAGCGCCCAAGTCTACGGTTCGACGACACGCTACTCAGTGATACGCCTATGCCCGTGACACGAGCGTCCAAGTTTTCTGCTCGGCTGTACGCCATCGCGCCCCACGAGCGCCCGGTACGGCTGCATGCCTGCAGCTTCAAATATACGGCTCGGCGATAAGCCACTCGGCTGCACGCCTACGCCAGCGCCACGAGAGCCCATGTCTATGGCTCGGCGTCAAACCACTCGGCTACACGCCTACGCCAGCGCCACGAGCGCCCAAGTTTACGGCTCGGCGACACGCTACTCAGCGACACGCCTACGCCAGCGCCACGAGCAGCCAAGTCTACGGCTCGGCTACACGCCTACGCCTGCATCAGAGCTAAGTTCTCATTACCATAATTTTTTCATATAAATCTAAGTTGTTTCTTGACTTGCTACTTAGTCGGTCTCCAACTAAGCAGTAAGTCGGGGGCTACACCTAATAGGTGCACTTGCGTGCACTTTTTGTTGCTTTTTCTTAATGATTGCAAATGAATCCGAGTGGTTTTTCCGAGTAGTGAAGCTCTGACCCACAAACGGCGAACTCTAGTCACTCGATACGCGTGCCTGGGAAAAGAGCCATGAGCCAATTCCCGACGCCCGGGGGCTAGACTAGTCGGGCAGAGTGCTTAACAAAAGGAAGATTACTTGGAGGAATTTAAGATCAAAAAGGAAAAGTGGCAAAAGTATAAAAATTATCTAAATAAAGCAGTCGGACCTTGCATCCGGGTGATTGTTTTTGCTTTCATAATACTGCCTAAATCCTACATGTACATGCTACAGGAGATCATGGGTTTTTAGCTCAGCGAGCGCCCGGCATGGCTACGCGCCTACGCCCGCTCCTCGAGCGTTCAAGTCTATGGCACAGCTATACGCCCACACCAACTTCGGTACGGCTATACGTCTACACCAACTTTGGTACGGCTATACGCTTACGCCTCTGGCCATGAGCCATCCTGCGCCCTGAGCGCTAACTACGGCCTTCCAGCTGCGCGTCACAACCAGTGGCTACAAGCGCAGCCGGGCTAAGCCAAATTCAGCCTCGGTGCACCCCTTTGAGGGCATATCACCGGCAGAGCTACAAAAAATTACCCATCTCTTGGTATACCCCATGTTGGGTCACTAGTTGGTCGCTGCATGTCAGGATCAGATACCAATGATGTCAGGATTGAGTTTCGATGGTACGCTCCAGTTGGGGCCTATGCTGTACATCGCTACCCGGGTATGGATACCATACGGCTAAACTCTTTCCTTAAGGTACGCCCCGTGGTGGGGGTCGCCAGCTGTATTCCGCTACAGTGGGATACAGGTACCGCCTGGCTGATAACAATGGTATGCCCCATGTTGGGACACTAGCTGTGTTACCGCACCAGTCGGATACGGGTATCATTGGGCCAAACCCTATCCAGATGGTACGCTCCATGTTGGGCCAGGCTTTACTCTACAAGTACAGGAACCAGATGGTAAAAAATACGGTATGCCCTCTGGGGCCACCAGTTGTATCCTACTACGGTCGGGTACAGGTACCGCTCGGCTTTTCAGCCAAAACCAGTGGTACGCGCCATGTTGGGTCGTCAGCTGTACATCGCAACACGAGTACAGGTATCACTCGGCTCTTCAGCCAAAACCAGTGGTACGCCCCATGTTGGGTCACCAGCTGTACATCGCAAGACGAGTACAGGTATCACTCGGCTCTTCAGCCAAAGCCAGTGGTACGCCCCATGTTGGGTCGCCGGCTGTACATCGCAAGACGAGTACAGGTATCACTAGGCTCTTCAGCCAAAACAAGTGGTACGCCCCCATGTTGGGTCGCCAGTTGTACATCGCAAGACGAGTACAGGTATCACTCGGCTCTTCAGCCAAAACCAGTGGTACGTCCCATGTTGGGTCGCCAGCTGTACATCGCAAGACGAGTACAGGTACCACTCGGCTCTTCAGCCAAAACTAATGGTACGCCCCATGTTGGGTCGCCAGCTGTACATCGCAAAACGAGTACAGGTACCATTCCATCAAAATCAAAGTGATGCGCCATACAAAGAGCCTACCGCCAAAACTCCGGTAATCCCGGGTTGGGTATCACCAACAACTCTCTATGAGTCCTTCACAGTCTCCTCGCAGATAACAGGCAGAAGCTAGTCGGGAAGGAGCAGCAACAATCTACAAGCACTCGGCATGAAGCATGACTCATCCAAGGTGCGACAAAAAAGAGCAGCAACTCGACTATGAAGCACTCGGGGGCTACTGTGGATAACATAGACCCCGGGTACCCACACGGCGGGCCTAAAAGACCACCCGACAGGGGATGAAGTCGGGTGGATGAGGACGGGTACCACTCGGACTCTAGAAGACTTGGTCGGCAAGGAAAGAAGTCTATCCCTAATTAATAGGAAAGATATACTTGCAATCTCGGATAGCTACTAGAGGATAGGGATAGGAATCCTACCTCATAACCGACCAGGGCTCTATCTTGTAACCCTGCCCCCCACTATATAAGGCGGGCAGGGAGCTCCCTGGTTCGGCATCTTGATCTTCATCATCTTGAAGAACATCTCCACACCCATCCATGGAGAGACATCTCCCGATCATCTTGTACACATATACCCCATATAATCCCAGAGCACAGGAAGTAGGGTATTACCTCCGCCATGAGGGCCTGAATCTGTATATGTCCCTATCTTGTGCTACCATCGAGTTTGGATCTTGTGCATCGCCCCATATATAATCATTGCCGGCGGTGGCCCCCCAGTTAGTTACCAGTCGGCAGTAGTCGTATCCATTTCCACCATCTTGGCCATAATGGCTGTTTGAACCCGGCCAATCTCACTCGAACGAATGCAACCCACGTTGCGAGGGGACCTCAAAACTAGGAAAAGGAGCGAACAAAACACTGAAGTTCACCAAAAACCCTTGGAGAGTGTCACGGAGTTCTTATCGCCGCCAAGGGAGTGTCTGAAGTAAGTTGTCCCGAAAGGTGTTTGGGCACCCATGTGTCTGTGAGGGGACCTTTGCAAGCTAATGAAGTTCAGAGACATGTTGTGCACTTACGGTCGTAGGTATTGGATATGCACAAACTATGTGTTGAGATCCATGTGAAGTGTACCCCCAGTGTTGTGATAAATATGTGGCAGAGTATTATTTTGGTGAAATTTTGAAGTACTTTGGTCGTGTAATTGGTGGAACGAGCGCGAAATTTGAAACTGAGTATCAATTTTGAACCTTTGGCGAGTTTCGGGTTCACCAGACCATGTTCGACGGACTCGTGTCAGGGTAATTCTTGTGGCTGATTGCTTTCCAATGATCTTGCTGCACTTGATTTCTGATGATGATGATTTTTTTGTGAAGCTAACCTTGATGGAGAAGAAAAGTGTTTGGTTTGGACTCATCCTTGTGATGCAGGTGCCAGTGGGTACGTGGCTGACGTCGTTCCGCGGAGGTGAACTAGAGGTTCAGGCATCCATGGGCGTGCAGGCGACCGGATTTTGTACGTAGCTGCCACAAAAGATGGCATGGACGAGAAGCTTCGCTGCGGCAAGGATCCGACACAGCTAAAGGCTAGAGGTCGGTCACTTGGCAGCGAAGCGAGACTGACTAGGTGGGCCCAGGCGTGGGCTAGCGACTAGAATGCCAAAAAAGGTGCCAGAATGCTTCCGGAGGAATATGATGTGAATATTCCTTTTCGGGAGTGAGTTAGGTGATGTGTGTGTTGTGAACCGTTGATCATCAGATCAAGGGTCGAGACTCAACCCTAGGGTTTAGGGTATCTCACCCTAGGGCTATAAATAGAGGAGCAGGACAGCACCTCCTACCCATCCCTTAAGCTAGAAATTTCATATTTGTGAGAAGGGTGTGTGGGAGAGAGAGAGAGAGAGAGGGGTGGTGCGTGCGAGTTCTTGTGGTCACGAGAGCGGCTTGTAATCTCCCAACTATCTATGCAATGAAATCTTCGTTCTTCAAGTTCACGATTTGTTCTTGCTAGTTCTTATGTTTTGATTTTGTTGCTTGTTAGTTTTTGTTGCAACTAGTTTATTTGTGTCCTATCCTTCTCCCTGCCTTTGATGTATGATGCCTTAAGGTTGGTCACTGTTTTGACACCTTCTTTGCAGCCTAGGATAGGATTGAGACCAAATTTTCTATCAAGTTGCAAATATGTCCAAAACTTGTTCTTCGCGCAGCAGTCATTAATTGCTCGATTTTTAGAAAACTCTAGAAACATCCTTTTTGAGTGATTCTTGCTAGCGATGGTGTGTGACTCACATATCTAGCCACCATAAAAATAGGAGTCGAGGATTCACACCGTTTGGCGCAGTAAGGTTAACACCAAGCCCAAACTTTCTACTGAAAGTTTCTAGTAGTAATGTGTGTGATATTTCCTATCTGTTCTAAGAGGAGTTAGAATCTCAATCTTTGTTGGTTGATTCCCAACTCATATACCTATTTGTAGGAATTTTACAAGATTTTTGACATCCAGAAAGGTCGCCATTCCATACCTTGAACCTGGACAAGTTTCTGGAAGAACCCGGTTCATGATGTTCCTGATAGATCGTGGTGTTTGATTTTTCATGCTTTCTATGCAAGGAGTTTTGAGGAGATTATTGATAGAGTGCTTCACGACTCATTGGTTAATAGGGAGAAAAAATACCCAAAAAAATTACAGCACCAGAAACGCACCATCTCTCTGCTCGAAGTGAGACAAATTCTAGAGAATCTACTTTTGCTTTTCAAAATGTAACTTTTGTGATTTGAATTGATCTTCTTTATTAAAACAAGGTTTGAATTGATTCCCTTTTGTTTGGACACTAGACAACCAGGATCGTGACTAAAAATCCCTTTAAACTTTCATGACTCTCCCATTCAACCTTGGAATACACATAGTTATCACAATGTTTGGATTTTGGATGGTTGGTGAGTTCGAAAAGCCTCGCTACAAAGAAAAATCTTCAAGGATCCCATTCACCCCCCTATGGTCATCTTACTAGGTTTACACTATGCCAACAACTGAACTGAAGAGATGAAGTGGAAGGCCAAATACCCTGTAAGTTACTTATTATGTTTGTATTTGCGTAACACATATATTGAAGCACATGCTAACATAAATTATTTGCCTCCATTGTGCACGTTTCTCCAATATTTGCACACCGAGCAGACTCCCAAGCAGGAGCAGGAGATGTGTTGGGAGGCGGCGTCTCGACTCTCGTAGAGCTAGGGTGGAGGAATGATGGAACGACGCCAAGGCGAAAAAGAAGAACACGCATTACAATGAGGAGTTCAAAGAAAAGATGGAGGCCGACCGGCAGCGATAGTTATCTTAACGTGATGCGGATCATGCGAGAAAGCGCGAGAGGGCTGCTAGAGCCAGGGAAGCAGGTTTCAAGGCCATTGAGAAGGGGAAATACCTTCGATGCACCCAGTTGATTTATTATAGCAGAACACGACTAAGTTTTCAATTTTCCTAAGGCATGTAGGTTTTGCTATGGTGCACTAGTAGGGCTCCCGACGACTTTGTTGTACACATCGTATGTGCCTTTGTTTGTGTCATGTAACCCGCTTGTTCTCATTTTATAATGGCCGGTTCTTTGGAATATTATGACCGATTAAACGTTTTATCATTTTTAGACCGACTTATACAGACCGAACTAAATAATATTATAATTGCGACGTATGAAGAACATGGTGGCACAGCTCGTCAAATTTTTCCACCATTTCTCGGTGAACATATGCAATTTCCCAATGTACACGAAACACATAAACAACCATAATAAACCCATAATTTTATAACCGTTCACATGTTTCATCACTTTCGTATTTACTGTTTGGCACCGAATTAACTAATGCAACAATAACACCGTACGAACAATAGTCTGCAATGCAACTTCTCGATTTTTCAAAAAATTTTCAAATGAAATTAGCTAATTTTCGGATATATCACGAACATGCAAACTAACCACAAAAACCACATTACACGGAACGCGATGTTTGTAAAAATTAATGTCTGTAAAAATTACCGCGCAACTCATTTTAAAATAGTTAAACATAGCAATTGGTGCAAACATGCTAAAACTACGTATCGATATTCAACCCACTGCACCGTACGCGCACGAAAAAAAACGAATAGTAATCTATTCCAACCTCCCCTATTTCACCGCTGGCGTAGTATGAACTATGAATAAAATAAAAATTCATTCATATTATCAACTTTGAATAAAACTTCGTAACTTTATATGATAAATACAAAATGTTAAAAAAAAAATCCGGCTTCTCTCGTACCTTTCGGTTCAGGTGGATTGAATAGTCAGCGGGCCGCCTTATCGCGGTAGCCCACTTGCGCCGCGTCTTCTACTCTACGGTGGCTGCCGCCTGCCCGGGCCGTAGCCTTGAGCTCATACACGATACGACTACGAGAGCAACAGCGCCCGGGTGTCTTCACTGCACGAGGAGGCATTGAGCCGCACGCGCACGTTGTATTCGGGGGCGAATACCGATGCTGGCAATGGTATTCGCCGTCGTGGCATCGTAACGTACGCACCAAATCTACCAGATTGACAACTCTTGAAACGGCAGGAGCGTCATCGATGATCGATCGTTCATGGTAACTTATTAGTATTGATTGATGGAGTATAGCATGTATTTCCCGGCACCATCAGATCAAAGGAGGATCTTTTTGCGAGGCCAAATCAGGAGCAGAGCACTGAGAGCAGAGGCAAGGGATCCCATTCCCATATATAGCAGGGGAGGGGACTCGGTCACTCGGGGAGCCGGAAGCAGCACAGCACGGCGCAGGCGCAGAGAGAGACGCCGATCGAGCTTCCATTGCCGGCATGGCCGTGCCGCTGCAGGAGAAGCGGCGGCAGCAGCAACGGGAGGGAGAAGGAGAGGAGGCGGAGGAGGACGACTCGCCGTCGGTGGCGTCGGAGCTGAGGGAGCTGTGGGGCATGGCGCTGCCGATCACGGCGCTCAACAGCGTGGTGTACCTGCGGGCGATGGTGTCGGTGCTGTGCCTGGGGCGGCTGGGCCCGCTGGACCTCGCCGGCGGCGCGCTGGCCATCGGGCTCACCAACATCACCGGCCACAGCGTGCTCTTCGGCCTCGCCTCCGGCCTCGAGCCGCTCTGCGCGCAGGCCTTCGGCTCCCGCAACTACGACCTCCTCACGCTGTCGCTGCAGCGCGCCATGCTGCTGCTGCTGCTGGCGGCGCTGCCCATCGCGCTGCTCTGGCTGCACGTGGGCCCCATCCTCGTGGCGCTGGGGCAGGACCCCACCATCTCAGCCGCCGCCGCCTCCTACGCCGCCTACGCGCTGCCGGACCTCGCCGCCGGCGTCGTGCTCCAGCCGCTGCGGGTGTACCTCCGGTCGCAGGGCATCACCAAGCCCATGGCCGCCTGCTCCGCGCTCGCCGTCGCGCTCCACGTCCCGCTCAACGTCCTGCTCGTCTTCGGCCTCGGCCTCGGCGTGCGCGGCGTCGCCGCCGCGCAGGCGCTCACCAACACCAACATGCTGCTCTTCCTCCTCGCCTACATCCGCTGGGCGCGCGCCTGCGACGCCACCTGGAAGGGCTGGGCGCGCCCGTCCGCGGTGGCCGGCGGCGTGGCCGGCCTCGTCCGCCTCGCCGTGCCCAGCTGCGTCAGCGTCTGCCTCGAGTGGTGGTGGTACGAGGTCGTCACCGTCCTCGCCGGCTACCTCCCGGACCCCACCGCCGCCGTCGGCGCCGCCGGCGTCCTCATCCAGACCACCAGCCTCATGTACACCCTGCCCATGGCGCTCGCCGCCTGCGTCTCCACTCGGGTAACCCTCTCTCCTCTCATGTCACAGCCATCCATGCATCAAGATTCGTGAAATGAAAACTAATAGTATTTCTCCACACCAATACTAGTTATCCTGAACTCTAAAAACTTCACAACACAACGCAACAACTTTGTGTCGACTGTTGATCCATCCAGTTGTTGCTAGATAGTGAGATTGCGTTGGGAGTTAACATCACCGGCGTTTGATATTCCATAGGTGAGGTTATTATTCTTCCAAGAAAGATCAGCGAGGAATTTGGTGCGGCGAGCATCACCGTAGCACGTAACCTCATACTCGCTTCTTCTGTTTCTTTTTTTTTTTCTCTTCCTTTTTTGACGCCGACCCATATTCGGTTTTCTCCCCTGAGTGCATAGAACCACCCATCGTGGAACTATATTTACATCAATTTTTTCTATAGTTGCACATACGATGGATGGAGTGACGAGGTTCAACCGTTCAAGATAACTAACAAGAAAAGAGAGTTCGGTGGTTCCTTTTCTTATATAGGGGGAAAATAGCCATAAATGTCCACCACGAGCAAGCACTATGTGGTTTATATGGATCTAGTAAATAGAAAGTAAGAAACTTCTAATTATTTGCTAAATATAGTGCACTACGTTTGTTTATACTCCAACAGCTTCTATATAGATCTAGTAACATGTTTAAAAACTACTTATTAAAAATAATTCATAAGGAATTGGCCATATGAACTTGTAAAATTCTCTTTAATTGAAACTATTTATTGTAAAAAAATGTATCTTTTATTTAAAACAACTTGATGCACCATACTTGCTCAACCTAGCTGCATGGCAATTTTTCCCTTGTCCTATGGCCACGCTCCACGTCAGCAGTAGAATAATGTGCCGAATATGTCAAAATTGGTGCATCATGCTCTTTTTATTTGCCACTTCATCTTCTTTCATACCTTTCTACCTTCACTGTTCTCTTTTGATGAAAGAGAATATGCTTTTTAAATCTAGAGTCTAAAAGATTGATAATTTTTTTAAAAATATAATCCACTACTTTTCAAAAATATTGTGCTGTCACCCCTGTCATTCCACACCGCTGGTAGATTCTGCATTTCCACTCCTGCGGCCATTTCTACTTGTGTTGCATTCATTCCCTTCCTTTGTAGATTCCCGGGTACATTAGTAGTATTTGTTTTGACTCCATGTGTCAAAAAGTTAATTTATGCCGCAGGGAAAGAGAAGCGACAGGCTAGAGAATGTAAATTTTGTTTCTTGCATTGGTGGCTGTACAGGGCACAGCAGTGTCAGTGTGTTCCACACTTTCATGAATGGTGGCTATGGTTGGTGCAGGTGGGCAACGAGCTGGGCGCCGGGAAGCCGAGGCGGGCGAGGATGGCGGCGATGGTGGCGCTGGGGTGCGCGGGGGTGATCGGGGCGGTGAACGTGTGCTGGACGGCGGCGCTGAGCCGGCAGTGGGTGGAGGTGTTCACGCGGGACGCGGCGGTGGTGCGGCTGGCGGCGGCGGCGATGCCCATCCTGGGGCTGTGCGAGCTGGGCAACTGCCCGCAGACCACCGGCTGCGGCGTGCTGCGCGGCACCGCCAGGCCCGCCGTCGGCGCCCGCATCAACCTCCTCTCCTTCTACCTCGTCGGCACCCCCGTCGCCGTCACCCTCGCCTTCTCCGCCCGGGTAGGCTTCGCCGGCCTCTGGTACGGCCTCCTCTCCGCCCAGGCCGCCTGCGTCGCCCTCGTCCTCGCCGCCGTCGTCTGCCGCACCGACTGGCACCTCGAGGCCCAGCGCGCCAAGAAGCTCACCGGCGTCGTCACCCTCGAGGTCGCCGCCATCACGGACGTCGAGGAGACCAAGCGCCTCATGCCTGCCGACGAGGTGTAGCTAGCTGCTACCGCCGATCATCTCTGCAGGCTGCAGCGCCGGCCCACGGATTCTACTGCCTTTTGCTAGCTTTTGTGTTTTTTTTTTTTTGTGCGCCTGTATGCCAAGCTAGCTTGGCTAGCATATTCATGCGGTGCCGCGCTACCTAGTTAATGCCTAGCTATCCGCTATGGTGGTGGGAGAAGCAACCAGACTCACTGGCTAGTCGGTGTGTTCCATTCAGCTGGCTGGCGTTTGGAAAATGACCTAGCCCAGCTACTGACCCATCACAAGTTACATGACTTGCGATTGTTTGTCTCCTCCTCGTCCTCTAGTTGGTTTAAGCTTTTTTTTTGGTAAACTGAGCGGATCATACAGTGCAATACAAATAACATGACGCTCAGTTTTTGACATGCATGTTTTGTGTAAGTAGTTTGATGGTACAAAGTATCACTACGGGAATCCAGATTATTGATAACATCGACCAAAGCTATTTACGACGGCCTACAGGAATAGCTGACGCAAATACATGATCCAGGGCTGCAGATGTATAGACCACGTGCTCACGCCCTATTTACGTCGGCCATATAAGTATTTACGTTGGACTAGCCAACGTTAATATGATGCATGGCTATGGAGGCATATTAATGTCAGCCCAGTCGACGTAAATAGGACACGTGGTTTTATTTAGTCGGTCCGAAAAGCCCACGTAAATAAGTCGAGTATTATCTGTCCACACGCCCCCACGAGTGCCTCAACTCTCACAGAAAAATAGGGTTTCTCCCCCTGCGCCGCGACGCCAAGCCGCTGTTGTTCCACCGCCGCTCTGTCACCCCATTCAGCCGCCGCCGTTCCACCGCCATCCTGCTCCGCCCATTTTCGGTGCCGCTCCGCTGAGCCCAAACGCCTCGTCACCGCTATTCCACCGCCCGCCCCGTCGCCCCATTCCACCGTCATCGCTTAGTCGAGCCCCAACGCCTCGCCGTCGCCGCCCCACCGCCGTTCCTGGTGCTACTTACCATTTCCACCGCCGCCGTTGTCAAATCACTGTGACACATCAAGTAGCTTCATGGTCTAACACAGATTGCTAGCAGGTGAGTGATTCATTGACAATTCAATGAACCATCTGATTTTGAAGCTATTTTGATTTTGTAATCGTGAGACTCGCCTAAAGTTGGAGCTAAGACAACATGCAGCACGTGGTGTTCAGCTGACTGAGCAATTGAGGTAGCAACATGAGGAGACAACAACAAGAGTACTTCGTGACATGGCAGACACAACAATAAGCACCTCTACAAGTAAGTTTCTTCCATATTGTTTGTCATGGATTAATATGTCGATTGGACTTGCATTCAATAACTCTATTTACTCGTGCATAACTTATCTGTTTTAGACAATAATATGATAATTACGTCATTTGTAGACATACATGTCGCGACGGTTTGGAGAACCAATGGATCTCCCTTTGTTTTAACCTCCACCTATCTTTGCACAGCCAGCTCCTGCCCCTCCCCCTCCTGATGACGGTTTAGGAGTAGCCAGCAAGCCGTCACTCTGGATGACCATGCTTGTTTAGGCAACCATGCTTCGACGAGGACTTCTCCTTTGGTTGCCAACGTTCCTGCTTTCGAAGGTGATGCCGGTAGTGGCAATCGTTTTTATGGTACCTCTGAAAATTGATATCTGGTCATGTCGGCCTTATGTCACTTAGGTTTGCATGTGTTGAACTTGTATAGCTCCTCTTTTGTGATGGACTTGTATGGACGGTTTGTATGTCATGAACTTATATCACTCTTTTATGATGGACTTGCATGTATATATGTGATGGTTGTATGCACTACTATGGATTTTATTAATTTGTGAACTTGGGCGTCATATGTGATGTGAATTTGTTGCCATTTATGACGTGTTTTCATGGCTAATATTATTTGGATATGCATGTATTGTGATTGAGTATTGTGAAATGTATTTGAATTTCAGATAAAGCAACAATTTAATTGTTGGAACTTTGTCATAGCCAACGTAAATAAGTGCAACTGTGATCAACAAATGTTGATGTGGCACTTATTTACATCGGCATGTGGCTCATGTAAGTAAGTGCCATGCCATGCCCTAAATCTGACAAGGCACTTATTGATGTGAGCCACAAGCCGACGTAAATAAGTGCCATGTCAACCTTCGGGGCCGACGTAAATACTTGTATTAACGTCAACGTAATACTTGTGGTGTATAGATGTGTCATGCATGTGCAGTGTATCATGCGCGTGACTCTCATTATCACGCGTATTAATGTCCCTGACAGTCTTTCTAATCTTTTCGATAATGTTTTATAAATCAATGGTTGATATATGAAAGTTCGCTTGACTAAATATATTGTACTCTATTCTTATTGCATTACATCTGAAAATTGTCCATCTATTATTTGATTCTAGACTATTAAAAATATTTAATTATTTTCTAAAACTAAACATTTCATAAAATTTGATAAGCTTGAATATATAGTTTGGTGAGGGTTTTAAGAGTTCCTAAATTGTGACTTAGAATTTTGTTAGATGTTGTCATCAGACAGACTCAGATAGGTCTATTTCACTGCACCCATGTTCTTCCACCTCAAGCCACGACGGTGAGAGGTGGACCAGCAAACGGTGCATGCTCCCTTTCACCAGAGACATGATACTAGATATTGTTTTATGATGAGATACTCTTATCCTTCCGTATACATGGACTGACTCCTTTTACAGGAGAGACTAGAGAGATGTTTTAGTCTTACAAAGACATTATGCCTTGGAGAAGTGATGTTCGTAAGGGGCAACACAACCATTTTCCTAGATTTACAGCCTTTAGCAGGGAAGAAAGGGTATTCCAAAGTAAAACGTCGTCTTACTAAAGTGGGTTTATAATAAGACTTACACTGGTAATGTGGTTACAGACTATCCACTTACAAAAGAACCTAATGATGCTTCCTTCTAACATGTGGTGGGCCCCACTATACTTCTTATTGCCTAGCTTCCTTAGCTCCTATATTGAGTTCCACCCCTTCCTCCAATATGAGGTACTCGCCTTCAATCGTTCTAGCAACGCCCTAACAAAGGGTATGTCGTCAACGGTTATACTTGGGAGTATCCTCGCATCGATCGGACCATTCTCACTCTCCATGTCATTGGGGGTGAGTGTATCCACTACTACACCCTACAATAGGATACCCTAAAGGTTGAGTGCTTGCTCCGTCATCCTTGTCAGCATGATGAGCAGAGATGTTACAAAAAATTGATTTGGTCTATATATCTTCCACTTTTGATGCACTTACTTGATTTGACCCATGTCGACATTGTAGAAGTTGTTTTTAATGGAGGAATACGCTTGTAACCTTGATTGTTACTTGGTAAGTGGGGGGTTGTTTTGTGCCTAACGCTTGGTTAAACATGCCCCATGGATCGTGCCATGGGGGGCATAGATTCATTTTTTGATCTTTATCTCTTCCTCTCTTGATCTTCTTTGTTCCAAGAAAATGGGATGCATTGCTAGTTTTTTCCATCACAATTCTCTCTGATCTCTTTCTTTGTGCTAGTATTCCCACAACTTTGGTCTTCTTTTTTCTTTTTATTTTATCCACGATGCTAGTAATTCTTCTCCTTCTTGTCTCGGATAATTTAACCCCGCTAATTGTTTGGTCCGATGATCAAAATGATGTAGCTATAGCTGTCGCCTTGTAAGAGGAGGAGGATGCGCATTACGTGGTAATGAGTAAGCTTGCCAATGACAAGGCCACCATTCAGCTCCTCGTCATCGATGATGATGTTGTTGTGCCCCCGCTCGATGGATCTTAGAGGAGAATGGTGGTCTTTGACCTCTTGGCTAAGGGATTAGGTGAAGGGGATGGTGGCATCGCCGTCTTGAATGGTGTTGGGGCTTAGGCCTCCTTTGATAAAGGAGTTGGATGTGTCCCTTGGTCTAAGAGGTCGACGAGGCCCCTGGTCCCTTGATATTTGGAGACACGGGGTTGTTCCTTATCAAGGGAGCTGTCGCCGACACTGATGGTCTTGCTAGCGATGGGTGAAGGTGGCAAGGGTTCGATTGTAGAAGTTCTTCTTTGTCTTCTTCCTCTAGTTTTATCGAGGATGGAGGGGTGACAAGGTGTCATCCTCCTGGAGGTAGCAGGGACCTCGGGGATTGTGAGAGGCTTTTCTACCGTAGGCTTCATTGGTTTGAACAACCAATGAACTTTTTGTTGTAGTCATCAGTATTGGACTCAACGCAGCCAGCTGGTTAGCTGGGGATTACATTGTAGAGTAGACCTCTTAATTTACTAGCATTTTTTTTGTGATGTGTTGTACCTCATTTGAGGCACTTATCCTTGTAAGGAATGCATGAATGAATCCACTGCCTTAATATACTTACTGTGTCTTCGTGTATTTTTGTTACTTTCCTAAAGGTTTGCACTCCAAGTTTATGCACATTCTGCGATTGTTGGTCCCCTGAAGCTTGCCCGGGGTTAGTCTTTTTGTATATCCTTGTACGGTGCGAGAGTTGTTCCTTATGCTTAATTATTCTTAACGAGGGGTTGGACTCTTTTGCCCATTGATCCGCTTGAAACGAATTGCATGTCTCTCCCAAGGACATTCATCAGTCACTATCGGCTTTTTCACTTATGATGTTTCGTACTACGAGTATTTAACGAAGAAAGCTAGCTATTGCGGCCCATTCATCCGTTTAAACAGGTGGATCCCATGTCTTTCATCCCGTGACATGCATTTTCTCATATTTTTCATAAATAAGCTTTGTGCATGTGTTTTTTCTTCAATTGTCCTTTTGTCTTTCCACTTCCCCTTTTTTCTCCATCGATCTTGTCCTTGCTCATTTCTTTTCTTCTTGCGCGCTGCCTCTCATTGTTGATCCTCGTCTTTATCTCCGACTATGCCTCTGCGCAAGAAAACCAGAAGCATCAAACCGGTTACCGTGCCAAGATGCCCTAGACTCTTTTAAAGTCTCGCATCAAGCTAGACCTTACTCTTGATACCACCTCGACCTCGACCGCCACACTGATGCCCCTAAACTGCTTGATGGAAGATAAGGGAGATGGAAAGGGAAAAAAATAATATTTGATCATAAAATTTAGAATATAGGGTTTTCTTACGAAACTGAATGACAGACAGTGACGGAGACAGGGGGCCGGTGGGGGCCATGGCCTCGCCCATGGTAGATGTACACAAGAGTAGACCTGATCACGGGAAGCCCGGCCCGGGAACCCAGCCCGAGCCCGGCCCAAAAAAGCCCGGCCCGGCCTGGCCCGAACGGTGCATCGGGCCGGGCTCGGGCCTCATTTCCGAAGCCCGGTGGTCAGGCCGGGCCGGGCCCGGGCCCAGTTTTTTGCCGATTTAAGCCGTGGCCGGGCCGGGCCGCCAGGCTTTCGGGCTTCCGGCCGGGCTAGGGCCCGGTTTTCGAGCCCGACGCCCCGGGCCGGGCCGGGCTCAGGCTTGGTTTTTCCGCACCGGGCTTTTCCAGGCCCGGCCCAGCATTTGAACAGGTCTACACAAGAGGGTACCCCTATATATATTAGGTAAAATTAATAGAAAAATATGAATTTGTTTGTTAAAATTTTCAAAAAAATTTCTATGCACATGAAATTGCTTGTTAAAATAGTCAAAATTTCTAAAGGATCCTATATATACATAAATTTGCATGTTAAATTAGTTAAAAACTTCAAAAAAAATCTACCACATGTAAATTTGTATGTTAAAATAGTAAAAACAATTCAAAAAAATATACATGAATTCGCAAGATAAATAGTGAAAAAGTTCTAAAAATTCTTGAATTCATATGAATTTGCAAATTAAAATGCTATAAATTTCCTATTTGATCTTCTCCGTACAAAAGTTAATTTTTATTGGCCTCCCTTAATATTTTTTTCTAGCTCTGTCACTGGTGAGAGAGGACGAAGGGATAAATGCGAATATCATATACCATTATCCAATGGCACGAAATACGCCTACTAGATCAAGCCGATAGTAGGGATGGCAAAAATACCCATGGGTTCGGGTACCCGCGGGTACCCGACCCGATGGGCATGGGTATGAGTCTCAACCTATACCCATGGGTTTTTCAGGTTCGGGTACCCGCGAGTTTCGGATTCGGGTACGGGTTCCAATCTATACCCATGGGTGACCAATGGGTTACCCGAAACCCCTGACTGGTGGGCCATATATCAAATACACAGGCCACTGCCAGCCCCCACACCACAACCGGTCCACGAACCGACCACAAACCGCACCGAACCACACCACTGGCCACTCACGCACTAGCACTGAGGCTTTGCTCTCCCAGCTCCCACACCACAAATCCCTAACCCTAACCCTCATTCCCCATCCCGCATCGGCCGCCGCCGCCATCACCGACGACGAGCCGCCTCCTGGCATGGCCCCCCATCGGGTCGCCGTCGTCGAGCCGCACCGGGCCGCCGCCGCCGCCGTCACCGACGCCGAGCCGCCTCCTGCCATGGCCCCCCATCGGGCCGCCGTCGTCGAGCAGCATCGGGCCGCCGTCGTCGAGCAGCACCGGGTCGCCGCCGCCGCCGTCACCGACGCCGAGCCGCCTCTTGACGTGGACCCCCCATCGGGCCACCGTCGCCGTCGCCGGCTCGCCGCATCGGGTCTCGATCATCGACGCCAAGTCGCCTCTTGCCGAGTTGCCGTGGCCCTCCTCTCTCTCCGCCCGCCCTTGGTCTCTGCAACGGGCCACCGCCGTCGCCGATGCCGAGCCGCCTCCTGCTGTGGCCTCCCATCGGCCACCATCGCCGTCGCCGATGCCGAGCCGGCTCCTGCCTTGCCCCCTCTCTCCTCCCTCTCCCTAACTGTGTGCTTGACTGCTTGTATTCTTTCTTTCGGGTATGGGTACCCGTCGGGTTTCGGGTATCCGTCGGGTTCGGGTATGGGCGTGGGTATATACCCGTAGGTATTTTCGGGTTCGGGTATGGGTGGAGTCTTCGGGTTTCGGGTTCAGGTATATCAGAGGTGTACCCGGAGATACCCGCCCGATTGGCATCCCTAGCCGATAGGCAATGGGCGCTCCAATAACGTCCGCGTGGGGACGGCTTCCCGTTCACCGCTCGGGCCTCGGCCTTGGTTGATCGCTGATGTAGTGCATGCATATTAAAAAATTGAAGACAACACAATTAAAATTATACATACAAATTGTTGGCCTCCTGAGTGACCCCCTTGAACTCCTGCAGAGCGACCCCCTCTAGGCACCTCCTGAGCGACCTCCTCTAAGCACCTCTCGAACTGTCTCTACCTGCTCTGCTGATAACTGGATCCTCTAAAAAGTGATTCTTGACTCTTTGATGAAGACCCATCCTTTTTTTTAGATTTTCCTGTATGCCGGAAAAATGATTTCAACCTGTTTTATAAAAACTATATTAGTATATAAATATGTGTAAAACATCAAAAAAAGATAAAGAAATAGGTGCAACATTTGTACTTTTCAGAAGTAATCAGAGTCAAAAGGTTCAGGTACACGGGCTCTACGTTGTCCTTTTTCTGGAACATCTTGAGATGCACGACGTCGCTTTTTCCTTCTAACATTCTCCACAATAGCATCTGTTGTATCACCCACTAATTCATGAAGTGCAGACCCAATGTCTACTTCAAATGAGGCTGGCAAACCATCTTCTTAGTAAGGTAAGTCATCCATGCTATCGACATACTCGGCGTTTTCAGGAGTGCATAAGCCGTCCGGAGGATTCACTTTATGTACAACCCACCAAGATTTTAAATTTTCTTTTCGGCATGGATATGAAAGGTAGTACACCTGCTCAGCATGGTGAGCAAGTACGAATGAGTTGTGACCTCCAAGACGTGATTCATGTCTAACTTCTACCAAGCCAAGATTTTTGTTTCGTCGAATCCCTGTTTTGTCGTTGAACCAATCACAGTAGAAGAAAGCTACTTTCAAATCTTTTCGACCGCCAAACTTAATCTCCACTATGTTCTGAAGAATACCATAGTACTCTGTCTCTCGACCATCTGCACCCTGTGCGGTAGTGACAACTCCACTATTAACCGTGGCGCCTAGAGGACGACTTGCTTCTAATGCCGCGGTACGAAATCGAAACCCATTCACGTCATAACGCCCAAACTTTCTTGCGGTAGTACTACCGTGTGATAGCTGTCGGAGGTCCTCATGGACAGTTCCATCACGCATACACTGCATATATTATAATAGAAATTACATGATAGTTGAATATAGTCTATACAGTTCTATTTACGTCGGCCTGGCCGACGTAAACAAAGCTCCCAGGGCGTCGACCCAGGTCAATGACCAGTATTTACGTCGGCCTGAAAGCCGACGTAAATAAGTCTTATTTACGTCGGCTGCCGACGTAAATAGACTTATTTACGTCGGTTTATTTACGTCGGCTTATTTACGTCGGCATGCCGACGTAAATATCTATTTACGTCGGCTTTTCGGCTATTTACGTCGGCCTCTGGCCGACGTAAATACCTCAGATTCCTGCGTGTGAATGCATGCAGTCCTGAGATGACGCAAGCGGCACCATGGTGTGCGTGCATGCCCTTCTCGCTAGACAGGCGACGTAGCTGAGCAAAGCTTTGACACAAACTCACCCAACGACGCTTTCATATACTCCCTCCGTATCAAAATATTTGACGCTTTTGACTTTTGAACAAACTTTGACCATTCGTCTTATTCAAAAAATTAGCACAAATATGTAAAAAAATAAGTCATACTTCAAATATATTTAATGATAAAACAAATCATAACAAAATAAATGACATTTGTATAAATTTTTTGAATAAGACAAATGGTCAAACGTTTGTGCAAAAGTCAAAAGCGTCAAATATTTTGATACGGAGGGAGTAAGAGATAAGGCATTTTTCCCTTTTGTGCATCCTTTTTATTGCCAACTAAAAAACTTCTTTTAATACCAAACCTTTACAGATGAATCAGGAAAATAAGCCATTCTTTATGTTCGTTCTTCCTTTTTTGGCCAATTTAAAAGATAGTTTAAGACCAACCTTTTACGGATGAATAAAAAAAAGAAAATTATTTTCTTTCGTTCTAGCTTTTGGTGGCCAACTAAAAAAAACATTTAGGATCAAACCTTTACAACATAAAAACATTATTTCATGGTAAGAGTCATAAAAAATTTACACATTAAAATAAAAAACTAAAATGAAAGCTTGCAAAAAAGGAATCTTCACCATAGTTTCATGATAGGAGTCCATAAAAGGATCTAGGTGTTAAAGATAAATATGATTCAATGAAAATAAATTAAGAATAATAGGAATTAAAGAAACTTTTTTGTGAGAGTGTAAAAAAATTTAGCCATTTCTAAATCTTTCAGGATTCACGGAGAAAATTGTCATGTTTTAGTACATCTCTTTGTCTATTTGCTTTTTCATGAGCATCAAATGTTTTTTAAGTACGATAAGCATGTAATACTTATTTATGGTTTAGGGTTTAGAATGAAATAAAAAATTAATGAAGGGTTCTGTACATAAACCCCCTAAGCCCTAAACTATATAATACTTTTGAATGGCGAAATAAAAGACACTAGAACCTTCATCAACCTTTGTGCTTACCTTTAAAAAATCCTAGAAATCCAAACCATTATCGAATTGAACAATAATTTCGTACTAAGATTTCATGAAAATATGTAGACATTACAGAAAAATAATAAATAATTAATCAATAGTGGAGACGAAGGATACAAGAGAGACTCTGAAAAAAGTATAATTCAAGTTGAAGGCCAACGATATGTGGAATAAAAAAAGGAAAATAAGGCTTAAAGATGGAAAGATAACAATATTTGCACGGTACAAGTCCATCAAAATATTTGGGCATAAAAAAACAGGTTTCACAATATTGATTAAATCATTATGTCCGTTCTTTTTTGCTATTTTTTTTTTAAATTTTAGCTTCTGTACTTTAACAGGTCACTGATTTTAACCTCACCAAAATGAAATGTTGGCTATTTCTTTAGACTTTATCATTGAGACCAATCAGCCGGCGCGCCACGGGCGCGCTTCCATCGCTAGTATTATATACATTATCCAATGGCACGAAATACGCCTACCAGATCAAGCCAATGGGCAATGGGCGCTCCAATAACGTCCGCGCGGGGACGGCTCGGGCCTCGGCCTTGGTTGATCGCCGATGTAGTAGTACACCTCTTCGTCACCGGCGTGCATGTCCATGCGAGTGATCCCGTGTGAAACCGACGTTTGCTGCCTCCGCGGTTACCGGTCCACGTCTGCCGTCCTCACCATCCACGAGCCGGTTGAAAAGTATCTCTGCTTCCACTTCCACAGCAACAGGCATCGAGCCATATACATGCAAATGCAAATGCCCGAAGATCTCAGAATGGAGGGTGCATGGGCTTACGCATATTGAAATGACCAAGGCGTACTGCTCCTTTTTGCGCATGCTGCCACGTCAGGGGGGCTAACAGAAAGCAGAGAAAAAAAAGCAGCCCCAATCAGGTTCTCTGCTTGTGATAAATGGAAAAGGAGAACATTTTTCTCTAGTATTTATAGTACTGTCTATCTGGAATATAGATTTCATTCGCGGCGGCGCGGTTCACGACGCTTTTCAGGGAAATCATGACTTTTCTACCACTGTATATCAAAGTATAAAGCATGTGGGGCCATTTAAATTATCTTCTGTTATCTTTTCTTTATTTAGAAAAATGTACTAGTAGTGGTATTCATGGTGGAATGGGAATACTCTTAGAAAATGAAGGAAAAAACTTTAACACTAAGGATACTCAAAATGCCATTTCTAGACATGCTACATCACATAAAAAATTATATATATAACCATCTCAATACACTGTATCAAGTAATTAATGTATTCTCTATCTTATCTTTCTCATCATTTTTCCTTCATTTGACATAAAGACCATCTCTTAAATAAAAAAGGAATAAGTCCACTTTAGGTACATCAACTATCGCGAAGGTCCAGAAAACCCCCTAAACTATGATTTGGTCTACTGTTCCCCCCTGAACTTTCAAAACCGGCTCAAAACACATCGCAATCTGGTATTTCTCGGCTGTTTTGCTGACGTGGTGCCACGTAAGCGTGGTTTTGCTGATTTGACGGCCACGTAATGGTGGTTTTGCTGACGTGGCAGCCACGTATTTCTTTTAATTTATTTCTTTTTTTCCTTTTCTTTTCCCTCCTCTCTCTCTCTCCATTCTCTCTCTTTCCTCTCCATTCTCTCTCTCTTTCCTCCAGCCGCCGACCTTGCCGGAGCCGCCCCCCAGCGACGCCCTTGCCGGAGCCGACGCGGCGGCGAACAGAGGCGGCGGCGGCGGCGGCGAACAAAGGCGGCCCGAGGCGACGGCGCGGCGGCAAACAGAGGCGGTGGCGGCGGCTGTACACGGCGGCGGCGGTCCGGTGGCGCTGGGGCTTGGGGAAGTGGCGGCGCGGCTTCGCAATGGCTTGGGGAAGGCGGTGGTGGCGGCGGCTTGGGCTAGGAAGGACCGAGGCGGCGGCGCGACGGCGCACAGCGGCGTGCGGCGGCGGCTCTCGACGGCGGCTCAAATGGCGATGGTGGAGGCCAAATTGAGTATATGGGGAGCTTCGTGCAGGTGAGTGGAGGCTCATGGTGGCGGCGGCACGGCCGGGGAGGCAGTGGGACGGCGGCGCGAAGAGGGAGCAGCGGCGCGTCAAGGTGGAAGGGGGCGGCGCCGCCGCCAGGCCGCCGCGTCAAGGTGGAAGGGGGCGGCGCCGCCGCCAGGCCGCCGCGTCGCGGAGTAGAAGGGGGCGGCGCGCCGGCTGCCGCTGCCGTCCCGAGGAGATGGGGAAGAGGGAGGAGAGAGATCTGGGCAGAGAGAGAGAGATATGGGGAAGAAGAAGATTATGTGGCCGCCACGTCAGCAAAACAACGCTTACGTGGCCACCAAATCAGCAAAACCACGCTTACATGGCACCACGTCAGCAAAACCGCCGAGAAATACCGGATTGCGATGTGTTTTGAGCCGGTTTTGAAAGTTCAGGGGGGAACAGTAGACCAAATCATAGTTTAGGGGGTTTTCTGGACCTTCGCGATAGTTGATGTACCTAAAGTGGACTTATTCCAATAAAAAACGACCTTGCTCCTTCTCCTCATTAATTACCCTACACCTCAGCATTCCATTCTAAGAGGCAGCTATAGAATCAATTGACAACATTGCATTGGAAGTGCCCTAAGGTAATTGTGATAAGTGATGACTCTACCTTATATTTTACATTTGTCCCCCTCAGGCTTTCTGGTTTTATGCCTCCTCTAATGAGTGATGATGAGGGATGCCTCATCTTATATATTTTGCCCAATTTTCTAGTTTTATGCCTCTCGCAGTGAGTGATGAGCTCACCTCACTTTTTTTTGTTTTGCCTCTTCGGGTTGCCCCTTTTTTTAAATAAAGGAGAAAATAACATTGTTTCCACTTGAATTTGCAACAAAACTCATTTAGCCCCCCCCCTCCACCGAACATGAACTTTACCTTTTCAACCCGCATCCATTTACACTTTAGCCCCAAGATGGTTAGGGCTTCTACAATTATAGAGTTGGCTACCCGTGTGTCCACTAAATGATGCCATGCGTTATATCAACAACGATATGGAATCAGCGTAATCTTATTCTTCCTATTTAAACATCGACTTGGAATATATGCTAGTATTTTAACGAGCACATGAGCATCCACGTTAGCACTTAACAAAAGTTTTAACGGTTTTGTCGCTACGGTCAAACAAGTAAAAAATTCAAGGGGTCTAGAAAGCAAAGTTCAAATCTAGGAGTTAGGCATGGGATTCACTGCAAGTTGAGAGGACAATAGTGTAATGTTGTGATAATGACATCAACAATAACAACAATCTCTATGTATCTCAAAAAGCAACAGGATGGGGATGTGGTGGGTGATGTATATATGTGAATAAATAAATGACTCTCTGGTGACTTACAATGGGCCCAAAAGAATATATATATATATATATATATATATCGTATAACTTCGTATAATGTATGCTATACGAAGTTATTACGATATATATATATATATATATATATAGACACACACACACACATACATACATACATACATACATATATATGAAATGTGTAATTTATGTTGAATATATGCACAAGTACGACTCTAAGTTGTAATAGGTACAGTAGGTTAGAATTGGAGTCAGACTTGTATCCTGGCCCCTTTATGAAAGGCGGGGCAACTTTGGTGTAATAGGAATAACCAAAACAATTGTAGAATAGACTCACAACGGGTCTCGAACGGTTTGTGACTAGGACCGGATGGCTAGTATGTTACGGGCTTGCTAATGGGGAGAAGCGAGCACCTTTAGCATACCACACAGACGTAGGCAATTGGGTCGAACTACACACTAAACATTGTGTTTTCTATGTCATTCAAATATCACATTGGCGGTGGTTTTCCTAACATGGGTATTAGAGCCAAGGTTGGCAATGTTTAGGATCTTGGTGGTGGCATGAGAATCATTTAGACACGTAGCGTCAAGAAAAACACTCAGTATGGTGCAGGGTGGAGCATAAAGGTGATCAATGGTTTGATTGGAGGGAGCTATTATTGGTAGGGATTGTCCAAATTTAGCGATCAAACTAACAATGTTATTGTTGGAGTTGATGTGGCGGCTACGATTACTCACTCTAAATGTTGTTGTTGGAGTTGGCAAGAGATATTGGATGGGCATGTTAAATAGTGAGGGCATCAGTGCACTTTGAGTTATATTGGTTAGAACGATGTAGGCTTCGAGGGTTGATCTAGAGGTGAAAATGCTTTTCTAGGGGTTTTATGTGGCCGGCCAATGGATGTCCTCGATGGGCCCCACATCGCAGGGTGGTGCACTGTTGCATAGGGTGTAGGGCAGGATGAAAGGTCGCGGGAAGAACTAGAGCAAGCCGAAACCAAGAAGGAAGAGAAGAAGGAAGGATTTTTCATCATATTAGGGTAGAGAGATAAAAGAAGGGTATTCCTATGATCAAAAGGAGCCTATAAAATAAATCCAAAAAGGCAGAAGAGGGTTTTAGGGAGAAACTTAGATCTGTAGTCTGGTTCAATTGATTTGAGCACATGTTCATGATAAGGGATGGAATGTGAGATTCTGAAAGAAATTCAGAACAAAACATGTGATGAGATTCTCAAGGAGGCGTGGAGGGCCGAAGGTAGTTTCATTAGGGAAGTTAGAGTGGCTGGTGGCAATGTCAGCAACATCTGTGTAATGGCGGATGGATTGAGCAGTGAAACCAACATGGAGCTTGTTTGGGCCGACAAGGGAGGAGCGGGCAAGTATTAACATAGCAATGACTAAAGGTGACTTGAAAAGCAACTGTAAGGGGGTATTGTTGCAGACGGAGTCATGGAGGCAGATATTGCACGATTAGCAGTGTACTTTGTTCCAAAGATGGCATATCTCTCAGTGTTTCCAGGTTGACCGATCTTTTCTAAAGATCAAGCCAAAATGGCATATATCTCAGTGTTGCCAAGTTGACCGGCCAGCAAGCTAGAGCCTACGCAGATTATCTGGGATGGCATGCGAGATTCTGAAAGAGTTTCAGAACAGGGCATGTGATGGGATTCTGAAGGAGGTTTGTTTAGGAGGGTTGAAGGTAGTTTCATCAGGGATGTCAGGGTGGCTGGCAGCAAAGTTAGCAACATCTGTCTAAATGCCTGATGCATCGGGTGGTGAAACCAACATGAATGTTGTTTGGGCCAACAAGGGAGGAGCGAGCAAGTGTTAACATAACAATGGCTAAAGGTGACTTGAAAAGCAATAGTAAGGGTGTACCGTTCCAGGTGGAATCATGGAGCCGGATATTGCACGGCTAGCAGTGTACGTTGTTCCAAAAATGGCGAATCTACGGCCAAGTCAAATTCGTCGGGTCAATCTAGGTGAGCTACGAAAGGAAGCAACCAGAGTTCATGCACAAGGGTTTGCAAAAGACGGTGGGATGACTTTTAGATGATGAAGGACATATTTGTCAAAGTGGTGTTTGTTAGGATTTGTCAAATTAATATGTGTACGAGTAGGCTCTTAGTTGTAATAGGTAGTGTAGTTTAGAGTTGGACTTGGACTCGTATTTTGACCCCTATATAATCCGGATGATTGAAGGAACAAACACCAGACATATCCCATACTTCTCGCTCCCACCGCCCGGCTGATGGAAATGGACTGACTACCGGAGATATTCGTGTTACTTCGTCTAGAAAGGGCAGCCTTGGTGTAATATGAATGACCAAGACAATTGTAGCATAGATTCGCAAGACGTCTTGACCGATATGTCGCCAGGATCCCGATGGCTAGTATGTTACGAGATTGTTGATGGGTAGGAGTATCCGTAGGCTTGCCCCGTAGACATAGACAATTATACCAAACACGTAGCCGAACATCATGTTTCCTATGTCGTTCAGATCTCACATCGACGACGGTTTTCTAACAATGTGAATGAAAATTTTAGGTGTTAGATGCCTCTCATAAGAGTCAGAGGCCGAGAGCCATGTAGAGGGGAGAAGTGCACGGCCCGCTCCACAAGAGATGGAAGGGAACAGGAGGACAAGGCGACGACGCAACAAGCAAAACCTCTAAGTGAAGGACCAAACCAAGTTGGGAATAGGGCTAGAGCTTGGGCTCGAAGCGCTCGCGGGTTGCTTGGGCTCGGCTCGGTTTTGGCTCGACTTGGGCTTGGCTCGTTTATAAACGACCACGAGCGGAGGTCAGTTTTCAGCTTATTGACCTGACCAAGTTGAGCCGAGCTAGACCCTAGCTCGCTTGGACTCAGGTCGTCTATGACCCCATATACAAATATCTCCTATATTACATGTATAATATGCAATATTTTAGACTTTTTTAGTAATTTAACAACATGTATGGTTGTATACCTGTATAAAATTTTTAGACATAATTTCTTCTATCCAATGAGTTAATGGTATCTAAGATATTTTTTTTGTACTTGTTTTTCTGCTTATTTTATCATAACGAGATGAGCCGAGCCAAGTTTCTAGCTCGAACATCTTGGCTAGTGACGGCGTGTTCTTCACCGAACCACAGCGAATCACACCCCTATCAGATTTCTACTCTGCTAGCCGATCAGCTCGAGTTCGATCCGATTCGAGCGTCGGGCACGGCAAGGAGCGACGCACAGAGATTACCCAGGTTCGGACCCCCTGACGGGTAATAGTCCTACTCCTGCCGAGCCTTAGCTCTTTCCTTATGGTGGTTATGTGTAAGAATGGTTATAGAATGCTTCCTCCCCCCATTCTCTCACTCTCTCACCTCCTTTTATACATCCATGAGTTGGCGGGGAAAGCAAAGGGGTGGTACATTACACTGACAAGACTAGAGAGTCAAGACCGGAGAGACGAAAACGTGCCGCTGATGCGCCGAGCGGCGCCGCCCACGCACGCTTGCAAGTGGCCTTTGACTCGTGTGAACGCGCCTGCAAAAGGACAGGCGGGGCGCTGCCCCCACCGCCTGACGCGGGCGGCCATCCTGATGATGGCAAGTTCTCTCTGCCGGTCAGTTCCGCAGAGCCACAGTGACAGCTGGTCAGGCCTGCAGAGATCACTGTGGCGGTAATCATCATTTCCTCGGTCCATCCGCGCATGACATCGCATTAAATGCACCTGTCCTTCGCAACGGGGAGAGCCTTCGCCCAGAAGACTCCCCTCTGGAGGCTTCCTGCCGTGCGGACCCCACCTGTCAGTGAAGGGCCTCCCGCGCTGTGGGAAAGCTCGCCCGCGCGCCGGGGCCTGATCGCCCGCCTGGCCCGTGGCGGCCTCGCCTGGAGCGCTATGGAGCTCGCCAACGTGCTGGGGCCTGATCGCCCGCCTGACGCGCGGCGGCCTCGCCTGGAGCGCTGTGGAGCTCGCCCACGCGCTGGGGCCTGATCGCCCACCTGACGCGTGGTGGCGTCGTCTGGTCTTCTTTAGGATTCTTAATACCCCGGTATTTATTGTACCGACAGTAGGCCCCGGGTCCACCATGAGACGTGAACTGTCGCGCCGATATTTCGCCATTTCTCGCGCGATGGGAGACAAATCGTGGGGGCCCACCACCTGCAGCGGCCGCCCGCCTGATTCTCCACCTGAGCACGATTTTCCTTGGGAACTGCGCCGCTTTTCGCGGGAAGCCGAGGCGCGTGGGGCATAATGGCGCCGCGCGCGTGCGAGTGGAGACGGGATCCAAACCGTCGCTCTCGCCCCTTCCATCTATAAATGCTTCACTCCTTTGCGCCGTGGCGAGTTCTTCCACACGCCAAGTCCTCAAACCGCCGTCTGCCTTTCTTGCTGCCGCAGCAGAGCTCTCTCGCCACTGCCACCGCACTCAGCCTTCTTGCCGCCGCGCTTCCACCACCTTCCCATGGCTCCAAAGCGCAGCAAGGGTCGCCGTGGAGATGCCACTCCGGCCGCCACCTCGACGCCGGCCGCGCCACCGCCGGAGCCAGCTTTGCCCGCCTCCGTTGCTGATGAGGAGACGGTCTCACGGCTCCAGCAGCACGTGCCGCCGTCCGCCACGGGGAGATTATCACCTTCACTTGGGCTGTCTTGGCGGGGCTCGTTCCGCCGTACTCGGAGTTCTTCTTGAGGGTGCTTGCCTTCTACGAGATCCAGGCGGCACACCTTCCCCCCAATTCCATCGTGATGCTGGCTATCTTCGCTCACCTCTGCGAAATGTTCGTGGGGGTGATGCCGAATCTCCCGCTCTGGCGCCGGCTCTTCACACTGCATATGAGCTCGCGCTCGAGCGGGGCCGTGGGGAGCTGCTACTTCTCGCTTCGCGACTCCACCGCCTTCATCCCGCTCGCGCTCAAGTCCAACTGGAAGGACTGGCCGCGGCAGTGGTTGTACGTGGAGGACTCCAGTGGTTGCAACGAACTCATCTTCCCTAAGGGCTTCGCAGAATCCCTCGCCTACAGGGGGTCTCTGCCCGACGATGCGGCAGAGACGGAGGCGATGCTGGCGCGCATTACTGACCTCTGTCACAATGGGCTCACCGGAACCCATGTGGTGGAAGACTTCTTGCGGTGCCGCCACTGCCCGCTTAGCATGAGGACGCACCCCGCCTGGCAATACTATGGCGACGACGATGGGACCCGGATTGCCCCCGGAGGTGAGTGTTCTTGCTCGGGCGCCCCTCCTGAAAGCCGTGACAACGGCATCGTTGGAGATGTCAGGAATGGTGTTGCGAACCTGACTGAAGCGTCGGATGTAGTTGCGCAGCGACTCCCCCTTCTTCTGCTCCACGTTGTGGAGATCGTCTTCGACTCCGGGCTGCTCGAAAGTGCCCTGGAAGTTGGTGATGAAGAGCTCAGAGAGCTCCTTCCATGACCCTACCGACTCCGGAGGCAGGTTCATGAGCCACGAGCGGGCTCCGCCGGTGAGGACTGCAGGGAAGTAGTTCGCCAGAACTTTCCCCGACCCTCCAGCCGGCTGCATCACCGTGGTGTAGATCTGTAGAAACTCGTTGGGGTTGGTGGAGCCGTCGTACTTCTCAATGGGTGCCGGCCGGAACTTCTCCGGCCACTAAACGCGGCGCAGCTCCTTCGAAAAGGCGCGGCAACCGACGTCCAGAGCCTCCTGCTCCTGCGCGCGCCCCTTGTCCCGCCGCCCCCGACGCCCAGACGGCGCCGAAGAAGCGCCGCCTTCGTCCGCAGGGCGGCGTCGCGGGAGCACCCCTCCTGGCCTCCGCGAGCGGCGGCGATAGCGCGATCGTGCTCTCGATCGTGCCGCCGGCGGAGCTTGTCGCGTAGGTCTTCTCCGTGCTGTAGATGGCGGTCTTCGAACCGCTGAAGGAGTCACCTGGCTTCTGCCATCCTGGCCCCGCTCCCTCCCGCCAGGAGTTCCGCTAGAGGGGTGCAGGGAAGCAAAGGAACGGGACGAAACGGAAACGCCGGTTCCCGCGCCCCCCGAAGCTTGCATCACTGCCGTGGCGGCGTCGACGTAGAGGGCCAAACTGGCCAGCCACGGCGCCGCCGGGGAGTCTGGAGTTACCGGAACAGTCGGGTTGTCCAGTAGGGCCCTGGCCGCATAGAGGTTTTGTGCCGAAGAGCACTCCTCCATGGCCAGGCGTCGCCTAGCTAGACTGGGACGGCTTCCCTCCGCCAGGGTGCTGACCCTAGGCGGGAGGCTACCGCCCGGCTGGTCCACCGCCGTCGCTGCAACCGCCGCCGCGGCCACGGCCCTGGCGGCCACTTCCTTATCCGTCGCGGTCTGCTGAAAAAAGGTCGAATAGCTCGAACTGACATTAGCGCCCCCTACCTGGCGCGCCACTGATGGCGTGTTCTTCACCGAACCACAGCGAATCACACCCCTATCAGATTTCTATTCTGCTAGCCGATCAGCTTGAGTTCGATCCGATTCGAGCGTCGGGCACGGCAAGGAGCGACACACAGAGATTACCCAGGTTCAGACCCCCTGACGGGTAATAGTCCTACTCCTGCTGAGCCTTAGCTCTTTCCTTGTGGTGGTTATGTGTAAGAATGGTTACAGAATGCTTCCTCCCCCCCATTCTCTCTCTCACCTCCTTTTATACATGCCATGAGTTGGCGGGGAGAGCAAAGGGGGTGGTACAGTACACTGACAAGACTAGAGAAACAAGACCGGAGAGACGAAAACGTGCCGCTGATGCGCCGAGCGGCGCCGCCCACGCACGCTCGCAAGTGGCCTCTGACTCGTGTGAACGCGCCTGCAAAAGGACAGGCGGGGCGCTGCCCCCACCGCCTGATGCGGGCGGCCATCCTGATGATGGCAAGTTCTCTCTGCCGGTCAGTTCCGCAGAGCCACAGTGACAGCTGGTCAGACCTACAGAGGTCACTGTGGCGTTAATCATCATTTCCTCGGTCCATCCGCGCATCACGTCGCATTAAATGCACCTGTCCTTCGCAACGGGGAGAGCCTTCGCCCAGAAGACTCCCCTCTGGACGCTTCCTGTCGTGCGGACCCCACCTGTCAGTGAAGGGCCTCCCGCGCGCTGGGAGAGCTCGCCCGCGCGCCAGGGCGTGATCGCCCGCCTGACGCGTGGCGGCCTCGGCTAGAGCGCTGTGGAGCTCGTCCACGCGCTGGAGCCTGATCGCCAGTCTGACGCGTGGCGGCCTCGCCTGGAGCGCTGTGGAGCTCGCCCACGCGTTGGGACCTGATCGCCCGCCTGACGCGTGGCAGCGTCGTCTGATCTTCTTTAGGATTCTTAATACCCCGGTATTTATTGTACCGGCAGCTAGCTCGGCTCGTTAGTGGACGAACCAAACTTGGCTCACTTCCACAGCCAGTGGGAGGCGAGGCAAGCAAATGTGCTCTTGAAATATCCAAAATCAGCCAATCTTTTATAAAGAGCCAAACAATTGCATATATCTCTGTGTTGCCAAGTTGACCGGCCGGAAGGCTAGAGCCTACGCAGATAATCCTTGATAACTAGGACATGCTCTCGAGCCTAGCCTGGCCAGGAAAAGCGACTTGTGTAGTGTAGACGACAGGGAGGCAACGGGACAAAAGAGTACAAGACACTGCTGAGATGAAACAGCTTCAAAACCGCTGCTTGGTGCTTGCATTGCACGTAGCTTGCAAGCGACCGATGGTTGCTAGCTAAATTCAGCAACTCTAGCCTTGCCGGTATGTGAACCGCATCTGCATGGAACTGGCCTTCCTTTTCATGACCACTCGACGTGTAGCAATCAGCAGCAGTACATGGCCAGCTGCATGGCTGCATGGCCCCACAGCGCTGGAGCAGGCGCTGGCGACGAAGGAATTCAGGGATTCAGATTTCGACAGGACAGGATCGATCCAACCAAGTCAACAGGCAACAGCTCGATCGTATCTCCGTCCGGTTTGCCGGCGATTATTGCCGGGCTGCGTGCAGCCCTGCTCGGCTCTGCCGCTCGTGTTTAATTAATTGGGAGAAACGGAGACATAATCCTGCTGGAAAGTTGCTGATTCGTCATGGCCTGCGTCTAATCCCTGACATTACAAAGCAAGGCTGCACATGGCTGACCGACAAGCTCCTGATTATCCTGCCTAATCACTTTTGTGTCGTGTGTGCACTGATGCTGCTGTGTCTGTTACTGTAAGACGTAAACACAGCCCGGCCAGATGCCCATGTCCATAAAAGGAATGGAAAAAGGAATATAGAGAGGTGCCTATTTTATAGGGAAAACTTAATTGAATCGGAAAGCAACGCATGAGTGATAGGATATACACCGATGCAAGATCACGAACGATACCAGAAAAGACATGATGTTTGATAATGCAGTTCAGCTTTCGTCTATATCTGCGAAGATCTGATTATGGACGCTCCTCTCAATCCATAATAACGTAGTACACCGGCTGACTATGTTACGACCACATGCCGGCCGATGACCCCCTCTTGCCTATGCTACTATTATGAAGTCGTTAACCTGATTGCACCAGGGCTCAGTGGCGGACCCAGGACGAGAATTTAGGTAGGGCAAGCGTAAAATACACTAAGTCCACAAATGTTTAAGTACTCTATTATAGCATACTATATGTTCACAACAAAACATCAAAACACATATTAAGTTTGAATAATAATGTAAGAAAGTAATTAAGCAATTAATCACTAAATCACCGTGGTGGTACCGTGGTAGTCTGGTGCGCACTGGGCAGTGGGCTGGCCAACAACCGGCAGGGGCGCAACCGCGCGCAGGGCTGGAGTGCTGGACGCTGGTGGCTGGCTCTTTGGCTGGCTGCCCGATCCTGGCCTCCGGCTCCGGTTGCCGGCCGCCGCTGGCTGACCTAGCCCTAGCCGTGGAGGCGAGGGCAGCGGGGCGTGGAGGCGAGGGCGGCGACCGCTGTGGGGGGCGGCGGGGCCGGGCGCAGCGGTGAGGGGAGTGGGGAGGGATTCGTCCAGGGATTCGGGGCCGAGAGGGGAGGAGGCCAGGAGGGGAATTTAATGTGGCTCCGGGTGGGCCGGCTGGGATGGGTTGGTGCGTTCGCAAGATGGCCCATGGCCTTATTGGGTGGTGAGGTGGGCCTACTGGAGGTGGCCATATTAAGTTGGGCCCTAGGTAGCTCTAATTTATACTGGTTTTTTTCCTATACTGATGGTAAGTGGGGCAAAAAAAAATTTGCCCCGGGCCTGGGCCCAGGGTGCCCTAGCGGTGGGTCCGCCCCTGCCAGGGCTGCCTCCCTTTATATAGTGGAGGCCTGGCTAGAGGCCGACTCTAACTATAAACCAACCGTACCTATTACAACACAGAGTTCACATAATCTACTCGTACACATATTCGACACAAAACCTAACAAACTCCACCTTGAATAATAATACCTTCTCCACCTTGAAGTCATTACAGCGTATTGCGCGAACCCATGTAGCCAGACTCTGATAAATTTTTTTCTTTTGTATCCTAGCGGGCCGCTCGACGAGTCCTCCTTTAACTCACCGCCTTTTTGAACAAATGAGGCCTACCCTGCAAAAACACGCTTATTAGCTCCACTTGCAACAGAAGCCCCTTCTACTAGGAGAACCTCAGCATTGTCGCCTCCGGAGTCACATGAGCTTATTGCTAAATTAGCGTATGCTCCATTCGGTGGACCTGGACAGTCCCTTTTCATATGCCCCACTCATTACATCTAAAGCATCACACCACTCTGTTATTTTTCTTGTTCTTCTTGTCGGTCCCATTACCGCCTTGATTACCTAAGACTAGCAAAGCAACAGAACGATGTTTTTCCACTGCATTGTTATTCTTTCACAATTGATGAGACATAAGTGCCGTAATAATATGCTCAATCTTGATGCTATCCTTGCCATATGTTAGCGTCGTGACCAAATGCTCAAAGGACGGAGGAAACGAACAAAGAAGAATAATTGTCTTATCTTCATCAGCGATTGTCACTTCCAGATGTGATAGATCTGTGACATATCTATTGAAAACATCAATGTGTCATTGCAGATCCAACTCCTGCATTTTCAGCCCATACAACTTCTGTTTCAGATACATCTTGTGGTCAGAATCGTGGACATAAACTGACTAACCAGCTTGTCACAAATTTCCTTTGGTGATAACAACTGCATGACATGGTACGTAACATGATCTAAGAGACAAAGGCGTATGGTTGCCACTGCTTACAACCGCATTTTCTTCCAATCACCGGCCTCTACCTTCTTCGGTTTATTTGCCTTGAGAGCCACCACAATCCCCTGCTGCACCAGGAGATTCCGGACCCTTGCCTGCCATAAACTAAAGTTTCTCGTACGGTCAAATTTCACCAAGCCAAAATTCGTACATGTTGGCTTCATCCTGCCGACCTAAGATTCTCTCAACGCCAATTTCTTGTCAATGGATGTATCGCCAGCTGACCCGTTTGCCATCTTGAACAGATCACCAACAGTCTTCTAAGAACGCCTCCCTCCTTCGGAATCTCACGCCTCAAAAAACTCCTCCAAAATCTGCACTCGAAACCATCGTTGATTGCTTTGGATTGTTGAGTTTGGCCCCTCCTTGGACCTGTTTATATAGTGGTGAGGCAGCCCGAATTTTTGTCATGAAATTCTAGTCCAAATTGAACTTCCTTTTCTTCTCAAATTTGGGCTCCTTCTCCACCTCCCTTAAATTTTCTCCTTTTTTTGGCCTGGTCCAACACTGTTCACCCACGCCCGAGACTGAGTTGGCCTTGGCCCACGCCTGCCTGGGCTGCCGCGCGTGCCCGCGCTGGGCCGCAGCGCCCCCGTGCCGCCTAGGCCGCCGACCGCTGTGCTCGCGCTCGCTTGGGTTACAGTTCACCACAGCCATACACCGTGGGACTCGCCGAGGACATCCACTGTCACCAAAAAATTCACCGAGAAATCACACGAAAAACTCCTCCAACTCCAGATCCAATCTTCGAGCCCTCGAGCAGGCTTCCCAGCCTGCCACCGCGCACCAAGTCCATGCATGGCAAAACATGCCGCACCCTAGCCATCCGCATCCACGTCACAGCTTCGCCCTTAGTGACGTGATGCCGTGTCTCCTGTGCAACATCCAGTCGCATCATTGATCCTGTCATTCCGATCTATCCGGCATTCTTCCGCGCTTGCCGGTCTGATCACAAACGCCGAGGTCGTCATCGTCGCCTGCCAACCTCGCCACCTACTTTGTCAGCCCGATCGCCACGTCTGGTCAATCCCTACCAACGGTAGCCCATCGAACCGTTCGAGCCTCTTGCCCAAAGTGTCTGACACCACCGATCGAATCGCTGATCGCCGCCATGCTCCACCTTGTGACGATAGGGCGTTTTCCGTGGCACCCGTGTATGCATGAACCACATGTCTCCTCCTAGATAATCTTCCGCATGGCAAATCTCGCCAACCAAGCTCTGATACCACTTGTAAGGATATGCGCCGATGCAAGATCACGAACAACACCAGGAGAGACACGATGTTTGTTATGCACTTCAGCTTTTGCCTACATATGCGGGGCTTTGATATGGTCGCTGCTCCCAATCCATAATAACGCAGCACACCGGATGACTAGGTCACGACCACATGCCGGCAGCTGACCTACTCTTGCCTATGCTGCTATTATGAAGTCGTTGACCTGGCTACACTAGGGCTGCCTCCCTTTATATAGTGGAGGCCTGGCTAGAGTCCAACTCTAACTCTAAACCAACCATGCCTATTACAATACAGAGTCCATATAACCTACTTGTACACATCTTCGACACCAAAACCTAACAATGAGCGTGGAGGTCAACAAGATTCCTACTCCAGTAGCATCGAGCGCCTGCCCTGCCATCCATACATCCAACATATATGTTTTTTTCCAAAGGAAGCCTACTAAGATTACACTACTAGAGAACGATGTATAGATACCGACTCATCAGTACTGGTTTGATGCGAGCCGGTATTAACAGTGACGTCAGTACCAATTCATCAGCTACATGCAAGGTTGCGGGGGCCATCCAGTACCGGTATTGATGTCTTTCATTTAATAGGGTTCGTTGTATGAATCGGTACTAATCAACCCTTTGGTAGGCTAGCTAGAACGGGGGCCGATTACTACCAGTTTATATCATGAACAGGTACTAATTTGAGAGCATCACAACCAGTTGGTGGTTTTAATTGGTACCAAGTTTCCCTATTTCATCGACAAGTAGAGAATATTTCACCATCCAATCCAAGCAGCATGATTTTTTTTCGCGGGTAGGCATTATGATTTTCTTTGTGGGGAAGGAATCTTCTGGATTTGATTCAAGGTCATTTACGATCTGTACCAGACAGACGTACTTGACGTGTCCATGTTGAGTAGATGGGCTCTGTAAGTGTCTTATTTGTATAAATCATCACTCACGCCCTTTCACTTGAACTAATTGCAAGCCTAACTAATTTCTTTTGTATGTAAAATGAAGATACAAAGATGCATAAATGATGGGGTTTATGACACAGACTTCATCGTTCCATTAATGGCAAATAAAAAAAAAACTTACTAGAGAAACCGAGTGACACACATGCCACCATATTCAACGCACTAATGGAACAAACCCGCATGCCATCAATACTTCTACCCTATGAGTCTAAGTACGTGTTTTTGTACCGCATCATTCTATTTTTTTGGTAACACGATGCTAGAGCCAATTATCTACACCGACATATACACACAACTTTCATTGGATCCTTATTATTATTTGGCTAGATTGTAGAAATCACAGTTATGAACTCACGAAGGAAACCAACAGAAAACTACCAAAGCCTTATTAACATGCTCAACTAGTATTTAATTTTGTTTTTCTCATTATTGCATAACTCTACTTCACTTCATTGAATCAAACTCTAATCATTACAATTTGCAATCACGTGTGTAGTTCATTCGCATGATTTTGTGCACTATCGTGCAACAAATGATTGGAAGAATTTTAATTTACAACCAACGCTCGGGTGTGTATACCAAAAATCGAGCATTTTTAACTTTCCATGTATCCATTTCATACTTTCTAACTTTTTCATCACAGTGTTTGCTTCAACTGTGAGGCAACAATTTACTTGGATTATATGTATGCGAGTCTATGCACATCTAAACTGGAGCAAATAAACGCATGCTGCAAGGTTCACGTGGGGTGAGTAAATATATGTCAAATTTAATTATGCATATTCCTCACGTCTTGTAAAAATCGATGATTGATTTATTCATGACCTAATTAATGACAGCTAAAAATTGGAGAAGGCTGCATGTAATTCGACAGTCTTGTGAGATCGAACAAAAGCAATCCGAGAACAACTTGCCAGCTTCCTTCTTGATCGGGTCATAAAATCAAAAATCGAGTTTCAGCATGAGTTAAATAAAGACGACCCTACAATAAGGACTAGTGAACAGGCATGTTCATTTACTGCTACCAAGACTGATGGTCGTAAAAGATTTAGTCGCTGAAACAAATAATTGTAATTTGAATTGTGTGTAGATTTTAAACAATATATGAGCCTACAACTATTGTGAATTTGTATATTTGTTCTAAATGCGTATATAAGTTGTTTATAAATGTTATATGACTTTTTAGTTAGCTGTGTTCAATTACATGTGTTTTAACTTTTAATCGATTGTGATTAAACTAGCTATATATAATTTATAATAGGAATACTATATATAGAGAGAGAGCACACGACAACATAAAACGTCTTAGGCTCTGTTTGTTTGAGCTTCTAGTTAGCTTCTAGCCCTTAGAAGTTAGAATCATCCCAAACAAACAATCACCTTTTGCAATCCTTCTATGAAGCCAAAAGCGCACAAACTATCAAATTGTAGTGTGATCTAAGAAGCAAGTTCTGCATGGCTTTTCCCAGAAGCAGCTTTTAGAGAAGCTGCGGCTTAAACAAACAGGGCCTTAGTACCGATTGGAGACACCAACCGGTGCTAAAGGGCTTTTAGGATGCGCTGCCACGTGTCTCCAATCAGCCTGGTAACTGGTACTAGTAGCACACCAGTACCGGTTATATGAACTAGTACTGATGCCGAGAGGCATCATTTCCGATTGGCCGGTGTCGGTTCAAAAAACGGTACTAGACGCTGTTTCAAACTGGTATTGTTGTGCCGTTCTTCGATAGTGTTATCCATAGTCCTATCTTGTTTAAAAAGGTATGTTTATGATATGGTCACATAAAAAAGAAAAGGAAAGAAAAGAAAAAAAAGAGAAAACAAGTGAGTAAACATATATGTCGGTTTTTCTAGCTGCTCAAATAAATTGAAAGCATTTCTAATGGTGTCTAACCGAGATCAGCTTAATTATATTTCAGAAGTGATCAGGGCACGCGGTTTAATCGGCAGATGCTACTACCATCGGCAGATGCCAAAAAGTCCCGGAAGAGCTCATTCGTGTTTCATCGTCAGTTTCAGCGGTTGCAAAACAGCGTCCTTTTTTAACCAACTTATCCATACTATCTATAATTCTATTAAAAAATGTTTAAAGGAGCTACCATGTTTTCATTTTAAAACAAAAAAATCCGACATTATATAAAGAGACATCTACACCACCAATAATAATCAATCCAAGTTAAAGCAGCTTAAATTGAAAAAACAAAATCTTGTCAGATGCAATAGACAAAACTCCAAGTTATAATTATGCGTAAATAAAGGAAAGAAGGAAAGAGGACATATAAACCAGAGCATAAACTCCTCAGCATATTCTTACCTCCACTTCTCAACACTAGACAAAATGACCACATGATCCCTTAAAAACTACATTGTCATGGCACTCCCTATGCTCCACATTAGATGTGTTTCTATAGATATGCATATTGGATTTTGTTCTGTTTACAGAGGAGAGAGAGGGGGTAGAGCTAATCATGATGAAATGACTAGGCGCCTAGGTTGTCCTAGGTGGCGTCTGGACGCTAGACAGTGGCCTCCTTGCTCGATGTTGGCCTAGGTGGTCAACCCGCCTACTAGGCAGCTCAAGGCATCCTTGGGTGGCGCCTAGACGATAATTAGACCATCTACAACGGATACCCTTCATGGGTTATTTTTCCTTCACGAAGAAATTTTGGTCTCTCCACATGCTCCAACAGAATTTCTTCGCGATACTCTTTAGAAAAAAATTCTTTGTGTATTTCTTTCAAAAGGAAATTCTTTTTTTCGTTTTCTTCACAAATTTCTTCGAAGTAATGCTGTTGAAGATGATAGGAAATGAAGGAAAAGAATGTGGGGGAATGGAACGGGGAAGGCAATGGACTGAAGGAAAAATGGTTCGAAATGGTGTTAGAATGTTTTAGATGCAACTAATGGTTGGTGACATGATTATCTATAAGATTTTCGTTGAAAAAATATATGATCTATCCTTCAACGCACCTTAAACGAAGCATACAAATGCATTTGCACGTTATCAAATATCAACACTACATATCATAAAAAATAGTCACATATCAATGTCCAAACCATTATTCACGTGTAAATCAGTTTGGAGCCTACGCACTAGGTGGCCCCTTCCTACCTGCCTACAGCCTCAGATAACCCTGTAAAGAAGTGACCAAAATAAAAATTGATATTCTTTTGGGGGATATATCACCATACTACGAGGTGAGTGTCAGGGATTGGGCAGTACGGTCCAACACCATCTAGCTCTTGGGTCACTAGTAGGACGTCCCGGGCAAAAACATGGCCATTGATAAGGCTGTGTCTTGCAAAACAAGCATTTCTTTCTTCTCCCACGGGCCATTATAAGAGGGACTCCTCGCACAATACACGAGAAACACTCTTGGTAACACTAGAACACAATGGCTCGGGCTAGCTCTGGCTAGCTTAATTGGGTGGCACTAGAACTCTAGATGGCTAGATCCTATTTCTCTAACACTTCAATTTTTATTTTCTAATTCTTTTATATTTGCCATGAACCATTTGTATTTTAATTTTATTATTGCATACTTTCTATAATAATGCTTTCTTAATTATATACACCCAATTTTTTTAAACCTACACCCTCCGCTGTCTACCCATGAGATATCTAGTGACAAAGGATACACGGGCACCACTTCACGAGTCGCGACTGCTTCTTGCATGTGGCATATGCAAGTTCAGCAACTCCGGTGTGAGCTGCATGGTTCTGGCCTTGGGGCTTTTCCTTTTCCTGGGTCCGGTCCTGACCACTCGAGCTACGTGTAGCACTCAGCCGTGAAGCCCGGGCCCACAGCGCGGGAGCAGACAGTGCAGCGGACGCTGACGACGAAAGAATTCAGGGACATGAACAAGTCAGGTGTTCACCGCCAATTATTGCCGCGTTGCGTACACTGTCTTGCGCCGCCCGGCAACTTGTGCTTAATTGGGTAAATGGCGACATAATATTGCTGGAAAGACGCTGATTGGTCATGGCCGGCGTCTAATCCTGACGTTACGAATTAAGCAAGGCGCACATGCCTGACCGACAGCAGGTGCCGACCCTGCCGAATCACTCTTGTGCAGTGCGCACAGTGATGCTGCTGTGATGTTTGGCGTAAACACCGCCCGTCCATGAATGGAAAAGAAGAGATATGTGCCCTTTATTATCGAAGATAATTAAAGGGATCACCGGCCGAAAGCGATGCTTGAAAGCAGTGAGCATTTGAGCACGGAGGCCAATGAGAACGGGGAAGGCAATGGACTGAAGGAAAAATGGTTCGAAATGGTGTTAGAATGTTTTAGATGCAACTAATGGTTGGTGACATGATTATCTATAAGATTTTCGTTGAAAAAATATATGATCTATCCTTCAACGCACCTTAAACGAAGCATACAAATGCATTTGTACGTTATCAAATATCAACACATATCTTCAAAAATAGTCACATATCAATGTCCAAACCATTATTCACGTGTAAATCAGTTTGGAGCCTACGCACTAGGTGGCCCCTTCCTACCTGCCTACAGCCTCAGATAACCCTGTAAAGAAGTGACCAAAATAAAAATTGATATTATTTTGGGGATATCTAAATTGTACAATATCGTTAACTCTCTTCGTGCACGCGCCAAGTGGCCCTCCCCTCGCGCGCGCTCGCGCTCGCAGCGTCCCGGCGTCACGTGGCCGTTCCCGCGCAGCGCTCGCGCGCTCGCCTTGCGTCGCCGCGCGGCCGTCCCCGAGCGCGCTTGCAGCCCGCTCGACGTTCGCGTGTGCTCGCCCGCGTGGGACCGGCTGTGCCGCGCGGCACGCATGCGCTTGCTCGCGAGAACTCACTTCGTCTCGACGTCTGGCTCCTTGCTCGCTCACTCACGACGCGTCGCTCGCGAGAACTCGCTTCGTCTCCCACGCGCGCTGCCGCTTTTTGCCTCACGCGCGGCCGACTCGCTCGGCGCGCCGCAGCGGGCGCACCACACGGCTAGTATCACCATACTACGAGGTGAGTGTCAAGGATTGGGCAGTACGGTCCAGCGCCATCTGGCTCTTGGGTCGCTAGTAGGCCAAGCCTGGCTCTCTTGTTGGCATGGAGCGGCTTTCGTCGGGGAATAGCCATGTTGTGCCAATTGTGGGACCCAACCGCTACACGTACCGCGTCTTTGACTAATGATATAGCATTCGATAAGATAGGACATCCCGGGCAAAAAGATGGCCATTGATAAGGCTGTGTCTTGCAGAAGAAGCATTTCTTTCTTCTCCCACGGGCCATTTTAAGAGGGACTCCTCGCACAATACATGTCGTGACCCCAGTACTTGTAATGGGAATCCAGCACCACGAGTCGATACTAATCCCAGTTTAGTATCTCGTGATGGACAATGCGGTGGAATCATCACAGTATATTTAATTAAAGTGAAATACGAGTAAACCATAGCATTTTATTACAAAAGCAAACTGGCATACTAGTTGATAGTCCATGCGGAGTTAAACAATAAGCAAAAAAACATCAGAATGTTCAAATTAAATAACTATGATGAACTCCAAGGTGTCGACCCGAACACCTTAACTAGCCTTGCGCTCCCTCGTCAGGGCCTTCCTGGTCCTGACCGAAATCTGAATAAAATATGTCCGCAAGAAATTTAATGAGTACGCGGCTACCCAGCAAGCAGTCCTTAATTATGAGTGCAGGGTCAAGGATGGGTTAAAGGTTATTTTACCCAAATTCTACTTATAATCATATTTTAGTTGACCAAGTTTTAATTTAGTGAATGCATGATCATAAATATCAACCTCGAGTGCATCTCACACTAAGCCAATCCCAGCCTAATCTAGTCAGGTTTAATTTTGAAAAATGGTGAATCTACATGTGCAAACCTCTCACCCCGTCCATGGGACACGGCTATCATGATAGTTTTAACTATGCAGAGTATGTACTAGTTTCCCCACAAGTCCCGTTTCATCCACTAGGAGAAACGATACAAGACTTTTTCAGCCTACTACGCCCACCACTTCACCTGCCCTCTCTTTTGGTTTTCCTGGCCCCGCCGGTGTCCGCCGCGGTAGGGCGCCTACTACTTCTGGACACCACCCGTGGGTCGTTCCCCAATTAAGCCATTCGGTCTCAGGGACGCACCTACCCCTCAGGAGAGATTGCGAGCCTCCCCCTAGGGCAACGGTGATGAAACGTAACCGGACAGCCTACGAACAAGCGGTTATTGGGTTTCGTAGTGTACTAAGCTAGGGCCGAAGGCACAAGTGGCTGTACGGTAAGGTTTGGTCCAGCAATACACAAGCTTGGGTCCTTATTAGAGGAGACCATCTCATCCCCACCACAATCTCAAAAACATCTCTGCCGGGTCTCCCCTAAATCATCTACACTAGTTTTAGTTGTTTTAGATTTAACCAAAATGCCATCGCAAAGCATACTCCTCACCAAGGCTCAATTTTAAAGTGAATCCCAAAAGCAATCCTATACATCTAGTCAAGGATAGGCTAGGAAAAGTACAACGGGTTCACAAAGGTGGCTAAAGCATATTAATAGATGATTAACATGTCCAGGTACTCACACCTAATTACATGCATGCAGACAATTTGGAAAACAAACAATAGTAAATTATATTGTAAAACTAGGAGAGAATATATTACTATGCTTGCCTTCGAAATACTCCGCGCTTTGCGAATTCCACACCGGTTTCGGGCAATAATCCGAGCAACAATCGCACCCACCGTCTAAACATACGAACAACAAACAATATAACAGCAGGATCAATACAGAGAAAATAATTATTAAATATACATAAAAATTCTAGGATTTAAATGTGATTTTTAGGCTCCAAAATCATCCAATTTGGAGTTACGAAGCTCCCTAAACAATTCGGGAAAGTTTCCGGTTAAATAGGAAATTCTAGGAAAAAGAAAAACCCAAATAACCCTTAAACGGGCCGAATCGTTGGAACCGGCCCAGTCCGGCGCGGCGGTGTGCGGCTGACAGATGGGGCCCACTGGACAGCGACTCCCAGCGACTGACAAACGGGGCCCATGGGACAGAGGCGACGGGACGGTGCTGGCGTGGCAGTGACGTGGCGTGACGTGTCAGTGACATGGCAGTGACATGGCGTGCCATGTGGCACTCAGGGGCGGTGTGGTGTTGACGTGGCATGACACATGGCTGCTGACGTGGCATGCCACGTTGCAGTGGGGTGCTGGGCTATGGGTGACGTGGTATGACACGTGGCTGAACACGTGTCACGTCACGTGGGTCTCGGGCTGACGCGGCACGGGTGGGCCTGCCAGTCAGTGACCGCGGCATGATTTGCGCAAATGTGGTCGGAAACTGATGCGGCAGGTGGGTCCCACACCGGCACGCTGGCGCGGCTCTGCCGGGACGCGGTTTGCGGGCCCCGCCGCGACGCGCGTCGCGCGGCGACTGGTGCGGCGCGTGTGCCGTGCGGGCGCGCGGCGTGGTGTGCGACGGCGCCGGGGCGACGTGGTGGCAGCGGATTCGCTCCGGATCTCCCGCCGGCGGTGCGAACGCCGAGGATTGTCGGCGACCGTGGAGGAAGCTAACTACGGCGAGCTCTACCGGACAGAAAACAGCATCAAAATGGGCGATACGCATATGCATTTTGACCGTCTCGACGAGATCTAGCTACTGGTACCATCTACACAACAATTTGACTACGGAGAAAAGGGATTTACCTCAGAAACGTCCTCTGGAGAATGGATCGTAGGTTTAGGGTTTGGGAGTGGGGAGTGGAGTGGCCGGCGAGGAACAGTGTGGAAGGGTCTTATAGGGTCTAGGGCGCAGGGTAGGGGCCTTTGGCCTTCTTGAGTGGGCTCAAAGTGCTAATACAAGTGATATGGGCCCTAATTACATGCTAATCCAGCCCATTTGCGTCTAAGCTTGAGGTTAGCTTAAAATAAAATGATTACCTTGGTTTTTCTCTTAGAAAATATTGAGACATCTAATAAAGTTTTTATTAGAATGTCACAATACACGAGAAAACACTCTTGGTAACACTAGAACACAATGGCTCCGGCTAGCTCTGGCTAGCTTAATTGGGTAACACTAGAACTCTAGATGGCTAGATCCTATTTCTCTAACACTTCAATTTTTATTTTCTAATTCTTTTATATTACTTGAGATGTTGTTATTGCCATGAACCATTTGTATTTTAATTTTATTATTTCATACTTTCTATAATAATGCTTTCTTAATTATATACGCCCAATTTTTTTAAACCTACACCCGCCGCTGTCTACCCATGAGATATCTAATGACAAATGATACACGGGCACCGATCAGAACCTTTTCTAATTATGTAGCAGCTTCACGAATCGCAAGTGCTTCTTGCATGTGGCATGCAAGCGGCCGATGGTTGCTAAATTCAGCAACTCCGGTGTGAGCTGCATGGTTCTGGCCTTGGGGCTTTTCCTTTTCCTGGGTCCGGTCCTGACCACTCGAGCTACGTGTAGCACTCAGCCGTGAAGCCCGGGCCCACAGCGCGGGAGCAGACAGTGCAGCGCACGCTGACGACGAAAGAATTCAGGGACAAGAACATGTCAGGTGTTCACCGCCAATTATTGCCGCGTTGCGTACTGTCTTCCGCCGCCCGGCAACTTGTGCTTAATTGGGTAAATGGCGACATAATATTGCTGGAAAGACGCTGATTGGTCATGGCCTGCATCTAATCCTGACGTTACAAATTAAGCGAGGCTAGCACATGCCTGACCGACAGCAGGTGCCGACCCTGCCTAATCACTCTTGTGCAGTGCGCACAGTGATGTTTGGCGTAAACACCGCCCTTCCATAAGAGCATCCCCAACAGTTCCTCTATCCCACCTCCTAAAATACTATTCATACAAAATAATGTTTTAAAGGGTGGGATAGAAAAGCAATTGGAAATGCTTTGAATGGAAAAGAAGAAGAGATATGTGCCCTTTATTATCGAAAATAATTAAAGGGACCGGCCGAAATCGATGCTAGCTTTAGAGCAGTGAGCATTTGGGCACGGAGGCCAATGAGATTCAAACTCCTGTAGCATCGAGTGCCAGTTGCTGCCCCACCATGACCATGAGTGAACATCTACATTAATTGTGCTGACCCGGTGGAGATGCATGCATGTCCATAGCCATTCATACAGCTTCAAAAGAATCCAGGGCATGCGGTTTGATCCGCAATTCAGCATGCGGATGCTACAACCACTAACAAATTCCAAAAGACCCGGAAAGCTAGCCTCATGTACGTATCCCTAGTCTTGTTCCGCGGGTAGTATGGCTAAAGCATGTAAAATGGTTGAGATATCAATTGTTCGTAACTATTTTCAAGTCATCGAGAGAAAATATTAGAGATTGCATATTACAATGGTAGAGATGGCTGCACGTTTTTAATTACAGATAATTTATTTCACATAAAGTTTTTTAATTCTCGTGTAGAGTTAAGAGACAGGCTCAAATATCGTCTTTCTCGACGCCGTCCGGTCCGGATCGGACTCCGTCCGACAGGGGCGAAGCTGATCGGGACTTAGCCGTTTTCGTGCTCGCTCTTTGGGACAACCATGCTGTCGGACGCCGTCCGGTGGCGGTCGGACGCCGTCCGGCAGAGGCGGTGTTTCCGGGACTTAGCCAATTTCGGCTTGGGCTCACCGGACGCCGTCCGATGGCGATCGGACGCCGTCCGATGGAGGCTAAGTTTACCGACTCGCCTCGCTCGCCCTCTCTCGTCACCACTCTTCGGGTCAAGGGACACTTTGTCGATTTGTGGACACGACGGGAGGTTCAAAAACTCTTGGGCGGGAAGTTTCGCGCCTAAACCAAATATCTGGCTTGGGTTGTTTAGAGGCTACGAAATCCCGACAGCTGACGCTCCCCCGAACTCTCTCGAACCTAGACAGGTGGACTCGCTCTAGATGGTTCGCTCACAACCGACACCGATGCTCAGTGGGACCCTGCAACCAGAGAGATGTAGTCGAGCTGAAGACACACACAAGGAAATCAGAAGAACTATAAAACAAAGGTCCTTATCCTTGGCGTTCCAGCTGTACGGCTTAGTTGCCATCAATTACCAAAATCAATTAGCCCATGGAAGACTTGATCTTACAGAGTGCTCCCCTAAAACCATTTTCATCATGTCTCCAATATGTACTTAGATTGTTCAAGAGATGACATGATGTATGGAATCGTTAGAAAAATTTTATTTTATTTTTTCAATTTTTTTATTATTAATGTGATGCATACACGAAGATAATTGCAATTATATGCCACAATATTATGGGAAATCTTATTTCATTAAAATATTATTTGTTTTTCATAATATCATGCAAGTTTCATTTTGTTCATATTTCAAATAATGCATGAATTCAAGGTGAAAACAAGTCTGGAAATTACCAATCTGGGCAGTTTGCAGAAGACCGTTGAGAGAAACAATGCGGGCCCAGTCGCAACGAGCCTCACCAAGGGAAGTGAGAGGTTGCATTTCTCTCAACGGCTACGCAGGAGCCGTTGAGAGAGACCCTCCGTCGGTTTGAAGCACAAAAAAGATCCTTGTTCTTATCTAGTGACTAAAACGTAAAGGGTTAGGCGGTTAACGGCGCTGTTGCTCACTTGCGATGTCGTGAGTTTGAGCCCTCACCCACCCCTTTTAATATTTTAGCTATCCGATGGCTCTGGTACAACCATCGAGATAGACCACTACAGGAATCGACCAAAATCTCGACGGCCATACAATAACTCGACGACCATCCTCAACCTATCGATAAAATACATCAAATCTCAACGGCCATGGAGAAGCCTATAGGAAGCTTTTCTTGATGGCTTTTGCTCGGCTTTCAAGACTGGTTCGCGTCAACCCACTCAGTTGACATTTTCGGCTTTTTGCGTGCGTGGGGAATCCATATATCTCGATGGCCATTGCAAAGCCGTCGACACTGTACATGGGCTGGCCCATGTATTTGCGCTAGAGAGGATACTATCTCGACCACCACTTTTAGGCCGTCGAGAGAGGGACCAGCCGCACCAATGACTGTTGGGCTGAGGTGTATTGAGACAACGTTACCATTCTCGATGGTGAATGCTCAACCGTCGAAAGAAGTTAGATACTCAACTATCTGTTCGTGCCTGTCGTCGAGAGTGTCGGGGCAATCAAAATTTAGGTCGTTTTGTGTAGTGCCATTAGTTTCTTTCATTTTCTCTTTCTATATGTTCTCCACATATTACTCAGAGTGAAATTATTAATTGTCCTTTTGGCCTTGTTTGAACTTTAGAGACGTTTTCTTATTTAAGAAACAATCGTGGTCTCTCCTCACTAACTACCCACCTTGATAATCTATCTTATGTGATAGTTTAATTACCGATATATTGGAGTGTACTGGGTCTTGGTAGCACACTTCTGCTCAAGCTGTCCTTGCATATATGGATCAATTATATACAGAACTCATCTCCGGGAGCACTCTGGAATCCAAAATTGACTTTTGCTTGATCATTGTGGGACCTTTTGATGGGTGCATGTACCGTTGTATTGCACCTTGCGAGATTTTATTCCCCCACCTGTTGAGATTGATCGTTGATTCGTTGTGCACCTTTAATTTCGCGTAGGACAGGGAGCAGCCAGCAAGCATGCATGCACGCCGGCCGCCGCCCCGGCCACGGCCACGGCGGCGGCGGCGGCGGCGCGGGTCGAGATTGATCATCTCGAATTCTCGACCGCCGCCGCAGCACCTTTGTGTTGGACTGGAGGTCGTCATCGTCGACGACTTCCCGGAAGCAGGAAATACCATGGACGCAGCCAGGCAAGCTAGCTAGCGGCTCATGTAGCTAGCTCTTGTACATTGGTCCTGCTTTCACGTGGCTGTGCATGCTATTCGTAAACCAGAGCGTCGCTTCCAACGCAGAGAGGGGCTCCGGCCAGCCCGGCTGCAGCTGATTAAGGCTGCGCCGCTGCACCATTATAAGTACTGGTGCTGTAGTACGTGTAGTTGCTACACCACTACATGTGCACTTTACGACAAGGCGAGGCCAGCCGCTCACTGCTCACGTAGGAGCACTAGGCTCATCAGCTGCAAGAGGACACGTATGACGTACTCCCTCTGACAGGTTAGGGCATGGCCTTTTGGGCAGTTCAATGAACTGGTTTCAAGAGTCAAGCTGGGCAGTAGATGCGTACCATCGCTGACGACGGTATGCATGCAGGATGCAGCATGCATGCATGCTGGCTATTGCCTATTGCTACGCCCTTGATTTGACCTGCGCGCGCGCGCCGCGGCAAGCGGCCAAGCAACATGTGCCGCCGCCGCTCGCAACAGTGTGGACCACTCACTGTTCGGTCCTGCCTCCTGCGAGCTGCGCGCGAGGGTTCACTGTTCGGTCCTCATGGCTTCGCAAGGCGGCAGCCTGCTTGCTCTGTACTGTGCTGTCTTTGAGTGTCGTCCCATATGGCCTTCTTTCACGAACCGTGCTGGTCACTGTGACACTGGTCTTACGTACATGCTGGCTTACGTACGTGGACCGTGGGGTATGCTAACACATGTCCTCTTGTTTAGTTTTAGTTTAGTTTTTGTTGATAAATTTGACCACTTTTGAAAGTGGTATGAAAAGGCTAAATAATATTAAAAAAATATTTGAGATCTTTGAGAAAAACCCTATAAAGTTATAAAAAGTTATTTTCAAAAAATAAAGTGAATGGTGTATATAAAAATAACAAAAGTTGCAATCCCAACAAAAACTAAACTAAAACAAGGTATCAAAGTGGCCCACAAAGTAACGAGTGATATCTCAAAGTTTGTGGACTTGCCTATGAAGGATATTTTTTCTCTAATATCGGGTAACAAAGAAATGACCAATCTTTTGAAATAGAGTAATTATCTTTTCTCCTTATTTTATTTGATTTATCTACTTATTTGACTTATTTCTAAATTTTGAGAGCTTTTTTAGTTGACCTCGACAGTTAAGTCCCCTTTGTTCGACTTGTTTTAGAGAGCTTTTAGACATGTCTTTGAGCTAGATAAAAGAAGGACTGTACACATCAAATTATGTATATTTTCAATGAAGTTAAATAAGAAGATTACCCAAATAAGTCGAAAAACCATAGAGAAGTATGCCAAGTCAATGGATCACGCGTACCAATCTTTTCTAATCTCCGGATACCTATTTCCATAAACAGATTCTAGAGATATGGAAAGCCTATGACTATATGTATAAATGTTTTCCACCGAATCAATCTATTTGGTGAGTTATCTCGACTTTTATAGTATAACTACAATGTCCATCTTTTTTTATTAGTTTTGTATTTTGAGTGAACTGGTCGGTGCTTCCAAGTTAATATAATATGAAACTCAGAGGTTTCGAGTTTGAATCCTAGTAGATGTAATTGTCATATGCTCCTATATTCCATTTGTTTGAGGCTTGATTCATCACGTGAGAGGGAAGTGTTGGAAAATATAAATGTCCACCCATTATCCATCTTTCCTTACGAGTTTAGATTTTTTTTTTGAACTGTTTGTTGCTAGATGCACGAACTTTGGGAGTTGGGACCACGTTTAAGGAACATAATCACTTTATCCCAACAAAGCAAAGTACTGAAACAAAACTTGGTATCCATGGCCTAGGTGCCAGGCTAGAATGCAATGCACGTGTAAAGCAGGAGCCCCCATCCACTACCGTAGCCTTTCCACGAGTGCCTAAACAAAACAGCGCGCATGCACACACCTACATCTGCAGCTATCTTTCCCTGGACACGAGATCACAACCCTTTAGCTTTTGCCTGGCCCCTTCTTCGTCATCTCCATCTCCATGCATTGCTTTCTGCGCCTTCATGTCAATTACGATCCATAGTGAATTCAATATACATCCCCACTAGCTTATATTAGCTCGGCGGAGTAGAAAGAGACCAACCCAATGCGCATCTTGCAGCAGCTGAGGTTTAGCCTGCGTTAATTTATGCTCGCAAAACCGCAATATGGGATAGCAATTGCTTGCTATATATAGCTACAATATCGATGCAAGCCAGCTAGCCGATCGATCATGGAGAGATATGCAAAATATATATATTTGTTACCATCATATAATATTATGTTCATGTTACTGTCAGCCTTTGAAGTAAGATGGCAATAAGGATCCGTTCCCTGATCCCCGATGGGGAATTCCACTATTAGGGAGACAGGTACGAAGAGAAGTTAATCCTCGGACGGACATAAATGAGGAAAAACCATTCCTAGTTGGGGATGGTGGGGGTACGACCGAGGAAAAATTTCCCCACAAGGACCCGGCTCGGGACCCAAAATTAGTTTACTCTATTTGAATTGTGAGGCTCCAAACATTTCATCTAGCCCATTATATATATTCATATATGCATCAATCAAATCTCCAAACCATACTCATTTTATTTTTTTCTTCTCTCTATTGATATGATTTTAGAGTAAAAATGGCGATAAGTGTTTTTCTCTTTTGTGTAATTTTCACGGGGATGAGTCCCCGACGGGGCACCGCCAGCCGAACGGGGATGGAAACGAGGAATTTTGATCCCCGAGACAAAGAACGGGGACAGGGATGGAGAAAATTTTGGATTGTGGAGACGGGGACGGGAAGCAGCACTCCCCGATGGGAATGTCCCTATTGCCACCCGTACTTTAAAGCAAGTAAGCAAAGAAGCAAGCTTAGGTCATGGAAGCACTGGCTGTAGCTGCACCTGCAGCTGCTATTCGATGGTGCATGGTTGTTGGGTGTGTACGTGTGCCGATGCATATCCATCCTCACGCTGCACCACCACCAGCATATATATGTGTCTATGCTTTCATGATCCCTCTTTGAGAAAAACACACGCCGGGCAAACAAGAAAAGGTTGCACACAGCAGGGCCAAATGGCCGGTCAGTGAGTACCTGCACCTTGCACGCAGAAGCAAAATGGTGCTGGCAATGTGATATGCTGACAAGCTAGCTAGGCAGCTTGGTCTATGCATTTGTACAACTACAATGACATGTCACATGCATGATGCATGCTAGCGTTGGCATTTGGCAACATGGGCAGGTCGAGCAGTCCCTGTTGCAATTGCTAGCAACTACGACTCTACCAGCACTCGAGCTCAGCACCTCTGCTCTTGATATAGTTGACAATTGGAACAGTGGACAATGATACAGTCGATCGAGTGGATACATCACAGAGAGCATACGCGATGTGAGGATCGATGTGAGGAGATGAGAAGCGCATAGGATATAGCTACGAGAGCACTCGCGCTGAATGCCTGATATGATGTATCCCTCGATCATGGACCACGGATATATAATTAGTTAAGCCCCGGAATTACTTGGTGTTACTTCTTCCAGTTAAAGAATTCTGTACTATCAGTGTAGAACAGTTGCCGATGCAATGTAACAATAGCATGTAGCTGAGACTTAACCTGATCAAGCTTAACTGGACAGCATGTTTTGATAGCAGGATAAAACATGCGATAAGAGATTATATTAGTATATATAGGTGGCAGCTTTTCGTATTTATGAACCCAACTTATAAAAACAGTGATCAAGGACATAAGGAAGCGTACCAGCGCTAGAGTAACTCGCAAGAATACTATATGTCTAACATTCCCTCGCAGTCTGAATGTCGAAGGAGCGAACGTTCAGATTGGAACGAAACCACTCAGGAAATCGATAACTGTGTCGACGGCATAAAAACCGACGGAAATTAATTTACCTTTTGTCGGCGGCAAATATAGGAACCGACGCCACATATACCACCTAGCACACATGTTTGGTTTCCTGATGCCCTTTGTCGGCGGCCAATAAGTTGCCGAGGACAAAAGCCACGCTGCCTCTCCCGCCTTCCTACAATTTTGAATTTCCAAGCCTACCAACTTGATATATGTTGGCGGCATAAATTGAGCCAACGACAAAGATGCTCCTCCCAACAACTTAACGTTCCAATGGAACCACGTCAAGATGGTCCTACATGGCAGACAAAGACCTTCTCTGCCATTCGGGACAACCCTACGAGCTCCGTTTCAAAAGGGCGGGCAGTCGCTAGGTTTATGGCAACACAGTAGTTACTGACACAAGTCCCACAATGTCAGCGGCTCGGATATACTGATGACAAAAAGTTGAGAAAAAACAAATGCAGGGGGCACAGGCGGGGCTCAAACCCAGGATCTCAGGGGTGAGCACACACGCCACGCCGCTCACTGATAGCTAGAAAAGAGGGAGGAATTTGTTCAACATGATACGGCACAAATTGTTCTTAAACGGTATTTGCAACTCTGTGTCGGCAGCCCTTTTGATGCCACTGATATTCCTTAACTTGTGTCGTCAGCATTGTTCTAGGCCAACCACATTGCTCTGATTTTGTCGGCGGCCATTATTATACCGCTGATTTTGATTCTCCACCTAATTCGCCTAATTTGTATCCCAAATACGGGCGAGCAAGACAACTGTAGGGTCTCTTTAAGGTTATAAAACATTCACAATATTTTTGAAGTCATTCCTCATCGTTCGATCGCCTCGCGCATCATCTCTATGTACAACTTCCCGTGGATCTCTAGATGGAGTTTCAGAGACACACAGTACTGCTGTTTGTAGTCAAACTTGTAAGAACGATCCAGACCCAATCGATCGAAGGGCCCATTCCACTTGTAACATGTAGCTAACGACGATCGAAGTCAGCTAGGCTCTTTGATCGCCTGATAAGTAGGCTTGAACTACATGAGTTAGTAGGACACACATACACACCACCGTCACATATTCGCCTCAAGTTTCAAGGGAACTTCTAGGGGCGATGCAACGTCGGGCGATCGAAGAGTGAGAAGTGGTGTGCAATAGGTCATCGATGTTCTAAAACCTTGTAGCGATACAATAATTGACTTAGTTGACATGTCTTAGGCCATGAAGAAGTCGAAGAATGGTAGGGTGGTACAACCTGTGTCGTCGGCATATAATAAACCGACCATACAAATGGGAGTATCTCGGTGGCTGGCTAATAGCCGCCGATAATGATCCAGTTATATCGGTGGCTCTCTTTAGGCCACCGAGAAAAGTGAGTAAGCACAGCCGTTGGTTGTTTCATGGCTGCTGACACTGGTTCGGGGTGCGGCCGTTACCCACCTCTATGTTGGCGGCTGTACGTATGTCGTCGACACAGATATTGTTAAGATTGGCCCGCGCGTGCGCTAAGTCCCTATTCGCATGAGAGCTTGCCCCTTCTCCCGCGTTGTCTCTCTCCCATCCCCGTGCCGCCGCCTCTGCCCCACGCCCCGGCTCCCACGCGCCGCCCCTCCCTCATGTCGCCGGGCTGCCGCGCCGCGCCGCTGCTCCCATCACACGCGCCGCTACCATCGCCCATCTCCAGCGCCGACGCCACCTCTATCCCGCGCCGCCTCTCTCCCGCGCTGTCTCTCCCTTGCCCGGCCGCCACCTTCCCCCGTGGCTCCTCTCCACGCCGTCAACTCCCCAACCATGTCATGCCATGCTTTCTCCCTCGTGCTTTGATGCCTCCCTCCCTACGCCGCCACCTCCCCTCACCATGCCTCCGCCGCCGACGCGCTGCCTGCTCCCTGTGCCACCGTCTTTGCGCATCCGCAAGTACTCTCGGTATTTTTTTAAACTTTTTAATGTGGTAGTTGTGTCTCGGTGTTTTGTTAGCCGACGAGATTAGTAGATATGATTAATTAGCACATTTGCAATTAGTTAGTGAAGACTGCTGATGGCAACTCCTTGGTGAAGATATCAACATACCGCAACGACGTAAAAACATAGAGAACACATGCTTGGCCTAGCGTGACACGTTCTCGGACGAAATGAAAATCAATCTCAACATGTTTGGTTCGCTGATGTTGAATAGGGTTGGTGTAGAGGTAGACAGTGCTAACATTGCCGTAATAGACCAAGGCGGTCCAGCGAAGAGGACCGTGAAGTCCTTAAAGAAGCTCCTCTCCTGGTCACGACACTAGATCGATAAACCATGTATTATCGCTTGGAAAGACCACAAGACCAGATTATCACCAAGAATAACATCAAAAGCAGAAGTGGATTTACGTGTATCATGATATCCTACTTAGCTAGTCGGCATCGGAGTAGACTGGCAAGTCAGTAGGCGATGACCGATGTAGAAACAGGACAAAAGAAGATTGCCTTGAAGATCATGCATAAAGAAGCAGACCTGCTGAATAGTATAAGCAATATCAGTACGAGTGAAGGTCAGATATTGAAGAGCATCAGCAAGACTGTAGAAATATGTTGGGTCACTGACAGGATAACCTTGCCAGAAATCTTGAACGAGAATCAACAGGTGTGATGCAAGGTTTGCAATCGAACATGCTGGCACGATGTGACATCCTTACTTTAACAAATATTTCAAATAAGATTGTCAAACTAAAAGAATTTAACAAATATTTAAAAATGAGCAAGTTGATTTAAGATGCATGTTAAATTTTATAAAAATATTTAGAAAAATTGCATTCCAAATTGCTTATATTTTAATTTTTTCCCTTTTTCCTTTTCCTTTCTTTATTTCATTTCATTTCCTTTCCTTTCTCTTTTCTTCTTTCTTCTTTTCTTATCGTCCTTTTTCTTATTTTTCTTCTCTCTCTCCTCCATAGGCGTCTTCCCTACCATGCACCCTACCTGTCCTTTCTCCACTTGGCCCCCCTTCACGTGCCCTCTCTCTCCCTGCCACCCCTCTCTCTCTTCCTCCTTTCTCCCTCCCCGTCAACGCGTCGTCCCCGCGTCGTTGCCGAGCCGCCGCCGCCGATAGCCACCTCCGCCATCTCCCTCCCTTCTCTCTCTATCTCTCTCTCTCTCTCTCTCTCTCTCTCTCTCTCTTGGTTCTCCCGCCGCCAGCTCACTCCTTCCACCCTCGGCTCCTCCGCCTCCTTCTTCCGGCGTCGCTCGTCGCTGCGCTGTCTGCTGTGCCGCCGCCGTCGCCTCCCACGCCACAGCTTCCCCGCCGACCAACCGCCACCGCAACTTACCCTTGGTAAGTGGTACCATGGTGGTTAGGGTGTGAGTGATTGTTGACAGTCCTTATTTGCAACATTTTGTGTACTTTTGACCATCAGCATATCCACAAAATAAAGGAATTAAAGCTACATTTAGCCTAACATTAATGAGTTCCATGAGTTTTGGTATAGTTTCATGTTTTGTAGGCATGCGCCCAAAATACACAAGAAATGACGGTTTATCGGGCATACGCAAATCGGGCATAAGATGGTGTTTAAATTAAACATACTTGAAAAGTATTCAAATGCCAAATAAGACTGCACCATGATGAAGAGCTCATCGAGACGATCGAAAAGCATATATTATTTGCTATATTTTGAGCTTGGATGAGGAAGAAACCTAGGTCGGACGAACCAAGCCTGTCGGCCGATCCCACTTTTGGTCCAATTCACCTCGGTCTTTCTCCCATATTCCAAGAAACATAGCAAGAGGCCATCCTAACCATCCATGCAAGTCGATTTTGATCCTCAAGACGAGATTGCATTGGAGAGGATCACTTGGCACTCAAGAAAGCCAATTCTACCGTCCTCAACTGCCAAAATCCCCTCAAGGGGATTATCTACATAGTCAAAGAGGGATCCCATACGAAACTGAGGGTCGGGATCGACCGAAGCCCGGTCGGCCGACCCCTTTTTTGGTGCCTCGAGTTCTTCTTCAACTCACATCAAGCTTGCACGTGTCCCACTACGTGGCAATGCCTCACTTTCTACGGTGCACTATAAATAGAGGGGCATGGCCTCATTTGCAAAGCACGGAGAAGTGCGAAAAAGAAGATAGCAGCGCTACACTGTCCAAATATAAATGTAGAAGTAGGGAGAGAGAAGAGCTGAGTGCTGGGGGAGAAGTCGGCGTGTCGGCTCTGTTCCACTTCGCTCTACTATTCGGTAACACTTAGTCATATCCTTTTAATTATAAAGTAAAGTTACTTCATACATATTGTCTCTCTGTTGGTATTAGGCTCGTGCTACATCTTGAGTGCTAAATCTCTGTGGTTGGGTATCACAATAGATATTAGTGCCAGGTTTAGTGCGGGTGCGCATCGAGTGACGAATTGGTACGTAGTGCCGCTAGGTATAGGCGTGGTTCCTAGACTAGTTAGTACCCGGTAGACACCTTATTTAACGGTTGTGAGGTAGGTAGTAGGTGGTGACAGCCCTACTATCTGGCTTAGACTTTGTGAAATCCACCCGTTAGTCTCAGCCCAGTCGAGCCCAATCGAGGGTGATCATAACCATTCGGTGTTCTTAACTAATAGCGGGTGGTTGTGAATCAGCCGAGCTCCAATATAGAGTAGCAATTGTATCTAGATATCCTTGTACCTTTGACTAGTGTGAACCTTTAGTAGAACCTCTCGAACCGAAATATCTTACCCCACTTTCGTCATTCTACCATATCCATCGGGCCAAGTCAAGACTAGAAACTAGACACTTCTCGTTCTTCGTGGGAAATCGATACCTTTGAAATACTCAGGGGTGAAAGCTACTACAATGTGCGTGCGCTTGCAGATTAACTCTGAGGCATAAGAATCACCAACAAGCTTTCTGGTGCCGTTGCAGGGGAACGTTAGCTATTCTAGTTTTGAACCTTGCTTGTCCGTGTACCTCCATATGGACAACACGACTATCTATCAGTTTTTGGCTCTTAAGGCCACATACTTAGAGCCCCCATCACCATCCCATCCTATCCATACACCTAGCATTGAGTTCCGGCCAGGCCTCATAGCTATGGTCCGGGAGAAATCCTTTTCCGGATCAGAAGGAGAGAACCTTTATAGCCATTTTCACGAATTTGAACAATCTGCTCAACATTGAAATTCGAGGAATGGCTCGATAGATGCTGAAATGGAAATTGTTTCCATTCTCCCTCACAAGATCAACAAAATTGTGGTTCAGATTGACCGTAGGAAACCTTAACGGTAGTTGGGAAGCGTTCTTTCCTCTCCCAAAAATCATAGAATTGAGAAAGGAAGTTTCGAACTTCTGTCAGTCTGAGAGTGAAATCGTGGGTGCAGCCTGGGCGCGATTTACCCAGTTGGCCAGTTTGGGATCCGACCTGCGTGTTCCTGAACCCATGATCATGCAACACTTTGTCAAGGGATTGAACCCGACGAGAGCCACGTTCTTAAACATAGTTTCTGGAGGATCCTTTGTTTACAAGACCGTTAATGAAGGGAAAGAAATCCTATGCAAATTGCAAGGCAATGCTTCCTTCATTGACGCCTTTGACGAACTTTCAGATCTAGAGTTTGAACCTTCGGGTAATTCCCAAACTTTAGACAACCCGCCGAGTCAAACCTTCCGACCCAATCCAATTCTTTGAGAATCAGAGAACCTCCCAAAGTCGTGTTTCCCTGTGTCCAAGACCCTGAACCGGTGAACGAACTTGTCCCATTCTCGACATCTTACGCCTTCAAAGAGGAAATTCTCGACGACTTTGGTAACGCTTCAATGCTGCCAATAGAAAGTTGGTAATTCCGTCGGCCTAAGCCAAATGTCCCAATTCACGAGGAGATCCTGGCACAACAGGAAAACCTTCTGACTCTTACTGCCATTTTGAGTAGAGAGATAACTGATGAAATAGATGAATCAAGGGAGATAGATACACTGTTTCCTTTCAAAAAGTTTTGCTTAGTGAAGGAAAACCTTCTGACTCTTACTGCCATTTTGAGTAGAGAGATAACCGATGAAATAGATGACTCAAGGGAGATAGATACACTGTTTCCTTTCAAAAAGTTTTGCTCAGTGAAAGCTCATGGATTGGATTTTAGAAGTGTTCCTATGATCCTAGCCTGGTATTAACTGCATGTCAAAATTGGTGGCATCAAGGATCCCTTCGGATCATGCCCTTTCTTCTTCTCAAAAGAAAGTCAAATGGCTGACTGGCCATATTACCCAAGCTGAGGGAATCCTCAGAGGTGTCGAGGTGACTTTAGATGACCATACAATCACGCTAGATTTCCATGTCTTCGATGTCCCCGACCCATATCACTCTCGCATCCTGATCGGGCAGCCCGTAAGGGAGTTAGTCCGAAACATGGAAAGGCGAGAATCTGCCGACTTGACAGTCGGCAACAAATACCTCTCAGTGAGCTTTGCGCGATCCATCATTCATCCAATAGAAGCCGAGCCACTGCCGGATCTGTTAGAAGAGGTTATGAGTGCTGCTCTCTTCGAGACAGTCTACCCTCATGGTCTGGAGGAAGACGTTCTGGATTTTGTTCACGAGGATGATTCAAATGAATATTTCCAGCTAAATAGGACTGAGAAACCTCCTTCCTCGCCTATCGAGCTAAAACCTCTCCATCCTGAACTTAAACACGTCTTCCTAAACAACTACCGAAACAAGCCAGCTATCATCAGCGATTTGCTGACTGAGGACGAATGGCGCCGGTTTGTAGCCACGTTAGAGAAGTACAACTTGGTCTTATGTTATTCACTTAAGGACCTCAAGGGGATAAGCCCGAGTCTGTGCACTCGTTGCATCCCAATGGAAATGGACCATAAACCCACACGGGCGCACCTGCGTAGGCTCAGTAATGCGATGAGAGAAGTGGTTAATAAGGAAGTTTTGAAACTCCTTCATGCCGGTATAATTTACCCGTTATCAAATAGTGAGTGGGTTAGCCCTGTTCAAGTAGTTCCGAAGAAAGGAGGCATGACGATAGTGCAAAATGAGAGAGATGAACTCATCCCGCAACACACTGTCACTAGATGGCGTATGTGCGTAGACTATCATAAGCTTAACAAAGCCACCAGGAAAGATCATTTCCCCTGCCTTTCATAGACGAGATGCTAGAACGTTTGGCCAACCACTCATTCTTTTTCTATCTGGATGGCTATTCTGGTTATCATCAAATTCCCATTCATCCTGATGACCAGAGTAAGACCACCTTCACATGCCATTGTGGCACCTTCGCCTATCGATGCATGTCATTCGGGCTTTGCAATGCCCCTACATCCTTCCAAAGGTGCATGATGGCCATATTTTCTGACATGATCGAAAAGATCATGAAAATTTTTATGAACGACTTCTCTATCTATGGGACCTCATTTGATAGCTGTTTGAAAAACTTAGAGAGAGTCCTAAAAGGATGCAGAGAAGTGGACTTAGTTTTAAACTGGGAAAAATGCCACTTCATGGTGAGAGAAGGAATTGTCCTCGGCCATCTCATTTCTGAATGAGGGATCGAGGTAGATAGAGCCAAGGTCGAGGTAATCGAGAGGTTACCACCACCAATAAACGTTATGGGAATTCGTAGCTTCTTGGGTCATGCCGGTTTCTATAGAAGATTTATAAAAAAAACTTTTCCCAAGTTGCTCATCCCTTAAATAACTTGCCGGCGAAAGAAGCTTCTTTCATCTTTGACGAACATTGCCTCGTTGCTTTCAAAACTTTGAAGCAAGCTCTAGTCTTCGCGCCCGTTATTCAGCCACCTGATTGGAAGCTGCCCTTTGAGATCATGTGTGATGCGAGCGACTTTGCCGTAGGAGCTGTCTTAGGCCAGTGTAAGGATAGAAAGCATTACGCCATTGCGTATGCTAGTAAAACCTTAACCGGCCCACAGCTCAATTATGCCACCACAGAGAAGGAACTTCTAGCCGTAGTCTTTGCGATAGAGAAGTTCCTATCTTACTTGGTAGGAATGAAGGTGATAGTTTATACAAACCATGCGGCCTTAAAATACCTTCTTACTAAGAAAGACGCGAAACCACGACTCATCCGATGGATCCTTCCGCTCCAAGAATTTGACCTAGAAATTAAGGATAAGAAAGGAGTAAAAACTGTGGCTGACCACCTTTCGCGAATGCAAGTCAAAGAAACCACAAACCTACCTATAGATGACTACCTACGGGATGACACCCTACTTGTAGTTTCGACTGCCGACCCTTGGTATGCTAACATAGTGAACTACTTGGTAGGGGGTATATACCACCAAGGGAGGATAAGAATAAGCTGATCCACGACAGTAGGACTCATCTGTGGGATGAGCCCTATCTGTATCGAGTATGTGCCGATGGGTAGCTTCGTAGATGCATACCCACAGGTGAAACGCGCGAGATCCTCGAGAAATGCCACTCGTCACCATAAGGGGGCCATTATGACGCTTTTAGAACCCATGCCAAGGTTTGGCAAAGTGGTTTCTTTTGGCCCTTCATGTATAGTGACACCAAGGAGTTCGTTAGACGCTGTGCTAGATGTCAAAGAGTTGGGAACAATAATTCTCGAGATGCTATGCCCTTAAGAAGCAATTTACAAATTGATTTTTTTATGCTTGGGGGGTAGATTTTACGGGCCCATTTCCTAAATCAGACTCTTCTGAGTACATCCTAGTAGCGGTCGATTACGTCTGCAAATGGGTCAAGGCACTCCCTTGTCGTGCGGCTGACTCAATTCGCACTAACAAGATGTTTCAAGAGATTATTTTCCCTAGGTTTGGCGTCCCTAGTATTCTGATTAGGATGGCGGCTCACATTTTATCCACCGAAGCTTTAGGTTTGCACTGAAAAGCTTAGAGGTTGACCATAGGGTAGCCACACCTTACTATCCTCAGACTAGCGGTCAGGCTGAAATGTCAAATAAGCAAATCAAAAACATCTTGCAAAAGACCGTAGATGCCATGGGGAAGGCTTGGAAGCATAAGCTGAGTGATGCGCTTTGGGCATACCGCACTGCATTTAAAACTCCAATCGGTATGACCCCTTACCATCTCGTTTACAGGAAGACATTTCATCTACCCTTAGAGTTGGAACATAAGGCCCATTGGGCAATGATGGGGGACGGGGTCCCGATCTTCCGACAGGTAGGATAAACTCGATTGGTGGAGAACTCAACGTTGACGATCCGGCTTCCAATCAGAACAGATCTAAGCCTGCAATCGCAACACCACTGTCTCCGTTCGTTATCAACCACGCCAAGACACGGTTGACCTCACCACGAAGGTTAATTCCTGCAAGCGAATCGAGAACACAAGTAAGAACACCGTAGATGCAATCTCAATATTACAGATTACCAATTAAGCACACAAGTTGGGGTTCCGCAAACCGGTAAACGGCGAAGCTGCAACGGCAGAACAATCTAAACAAAACCCAACTCTAAACTAGCGACGACTACTGAATTTATAGTGACGACTATGGTTTGGGGCACAGCCCGAGGAGGTACATGGGCCATGGGCCCAAAGTGGAGAGTCACAGCGCCCGACAGATCATGGTAGATTCTGGTCGCAATATTGTTTCGATGATTTCTGCTGTAGATCCGTTGGAAAGATCTCATCGAGGGCTTGTCCGTACATACCAAGAACGTCTAAAACGGAGTCCGTATGAAGCCGTGGCATCCGTTTTAAGTTGAGTGCTCGGAAATGGCCGAACCTGACTCGTGGACAACTTAGGCTCTTTCTTGAGCCGGCCTTGCAAGAACATGACTTGTGGAACCAGAGGGTGCCGAAGAGGTGGAGATGAGACTTTCTTGAATACGTCTTGAGATTGGGGAGGCGGCCATGGTGGAGGTCGACCTGCTGGCGGCCTACACAACAAGCTTGCTGGCCGCCTACACGACTTGTAGTAGATGAAGAGGTCGCATATGAAGTAGACGATCGAAAGCTCGTCGACGTCCATGCGGAAGAAAATCTTGACGGCGACCTAGTTGAGGGAGTAGCTGATGGAATCCATATCAATGTTGTATTGTTCATAACTATGATGTGTATGGTCACATCATCCTTTCTTTCTTGATTGTGAGTCGTCCTCGACTCATGCTCGTTCATCTGCAAAAGGTTTGCTCCAAAGGAAGGCAAACCAACAAGCATGTCGTTTGTAATTAAATTGTTAGAACCAAATTTATCAGGATTTGTATCATCTCTTTCTTGAAAAATTTTATGTGGCTTAAAAATTGAGCAAGAGGTACTCGACATGACATGTTTGCTGATAGTGTAGCTCTCTAATCGATTACATGGTTGTACATTATAAGCAAAATTCATATTTGTATAAATGTATACTCGATTAACCATGTACTTTTCATTATCATTATAATTGCCTATACTATGAAAAGTGTTTCTAGATAAGCAAGTCAAATTGTATTGATCAACAAGTATTTTCTCTAAATTGTCTACATCACATAGAATATCAAATTTAATATAACCCAAAACATTTAAAGAAAACAATTTCAGCTCATCATTTTCGTTGATAATGTGAACAACATGTTTATTTTGAGCACAAGTGTTTGGTTCTGAAGTAAAAGTAACATGTTCATTCACTAGTTGTGGCATAGATATAAGTGAAGATTTATCGCACAACTCTTCTTTATTACAAGAAACATCGAGCAAATCATTTTGTGACAAAGGTAAATCAGTAATGGGTTTCACAATTTGTTGCTCTAACACATCATGATTTGTGGAAAGTTTCAGCACATCAACATCTTTCTTCTTTTGAGTGAGTGTTGTACCTTTTTCATTACCTTTATTTTCCTCCTCAGCTGATGTAGGTACATCTTTAGTTGTAGGCGTTGGAAGCAGGGGTGCAGCAATAAGCATCTCCTCGCTCTGCTCTTTCTCAATCTCAATTAAATCGTGCTTCTCATTCTCTTGATTATCCACACTTTTGATTTGATCATTTGTACTTGCCTGTAAAATGTTAGTCATGCAAGGATACACACCATTCTTGCAAATAGAGGTATTGACTTTTCGTACAACTTTCTTACGTTTTATTTTAATTTCAGCTGCACAAGCAAGAGCAAAGGTTTGCAACAGAGAAACATATTCTTTATCAATAACAATATTGTATATTTTCACATTAAGTCCACATAAGAATCTAGCCTCCTTTTCTCTATCAGTTTCCTCCAAACCACAACGTAACAACAAATTTTGCAATTCTTCATAGCAAACAGTCAGTGGTTTATCACCTTGTTGTAAACATTGTAGTTTGTTCTGTAAATTTTCACGATAATAGACAGAAAGAAACCTATTCCTTAATCGTTGTTTCATGTCTCTTCAAGTTGAAGGTATCCCAATAAGTAAACAACATGCCTTCCATTTAATTGATGCATTATTAATTAAAGCACTAGCAGCTGTCATAACCTTTTCTTTATCGAAAATTCTATGTCGAGCAAAAATTTTATTTACTGTTATTTTTCAATCAATAAATGCATCAAGTCCAAATTTTATATCATATAAAGAAAGGTTCTCAATGGTATTATCATGCTTGTTGGTAGAAAATGATGTGTAACTTTTCTTCAATTTCTCCTTATGATGGAACCGATCAAAATTTCCTCTAGCCTCCTCACCAATGATGCTTGCATTCCAACTGGTGGCTGATGGTTGCAATCTCTCCATTCCATTGTATGCTCCTGTCATTATTAGTAAAAAAACATAAAATAACACAAAAGTATTATCCCTGTCAACTATTAGGTTTTGAATGGTGGAGTCACACCCTCTGAAGCGTCTTACCATGCTCTTACAAGTGTTCTTACCATCACTGCAGGAGGTACAACCGGTGGCTAGTTCGTGATACTAAGACGAGTGTGAGCGAAGCGATTGCAAGTTCGAACCATAAACTGATAAGAAGTATGTTGAGGTTGGATAGGCAATATATAGTAGCAAGGAATATCAAAATCAGATTAGCAAAGCTAAAAATATATCCAAAGTACTTGTCAAAGTTGCTGGCCTAAACCCGTCCTTAGACCTAACTCAAGCAAGCAAAACGAATAACACAACACTTTGGATACAAAAGAATGCAAGCACTTCTGATTTCTTTCTTTCTTTCTTTTCCTTACTTTTTTCTCTTTTTACTTTTTCTCTTTGTGCGGCTTCTTTTTATGCACTTGCCTTTTTCACATTTTTTAAATATCAATAGTGCTGCATATGAGAGATTACAAGATATATACACAAACACTCAATTTTCTCTTGCTAGAAAAACAGATCTATTATGCAGAAATTTTCTATGTTGTTTTCGGATTTTTAGAGGCCTCAAACACTAAAATGTATAATAGCAAATTTGTAGATCTTTTCATGCTGATATATTTACACATATGGAACACTAATTTTGAATAATGGATCTAGGAGATATGGACCCCGCAATGCAGACTGCTTAGAAAAACCCGAGACAAGGCAGATTGATTTCAACCGCGATTTTGGGCAGGAAAACGGCGTTTCTGGAACTTCTCACAATGGACAAAGTTATAGACCTTTTTCTGAGCTATAATTTAGACCTCTGAATTTGTGCAATTTGGAGTTCAGACGAAGGAGATAAAGGCAAAATACCCAACTGAACAGATTGACACCCGATTTGGACGCGGCGACGACGACGTGATGGTGTTAGACTCGAGATGCAAGACTCAAACTATACTAAGAACTTACACTAAACCAGCAATAAGACGATGATGATGGATACAAATTCAACTACGCGAAACTGAAAACGAAATCACGAAGGGCACAAAGTGGCTTGGACGGTGGATATGACAACGAACTCAAATATTTTTGTGGGGCAATTTTCTGGACTCTAGGTGGAAGATGAAGAATTAACAAAGGGGATACAAGTATACCTATCGGCAACCGAGGCTCTGATACCACTTGATGGGGAACGGGGTCCCGATCTTTCAACAGGTAGGATAAACTCGATTGGTGGAGAACTCGACGTTGACAATCCGGCTTCCAATCAGAACAGATCTAAGCCTGCAATCGCTACACTGCTGTCTCCGTTCGTTATCAACCACGCCAAGACACGGTTGACCTCACCACAAAGGTTAATTCCTGCAAGCGAATCGAGAACACAAGCAAGAACACGGTAGATGCAATCTCAATATTACAGATTACTAATTAAGAACACAAGTTGGGGTTCCGTAAACCGGTAAACAGCAAAGCTGCAACGGTAGAACAATCTAAGCAAAACCCAACTCTAAACTAGTGACGGCTAGGGTTTGGGGCGCATCCCTAGTAGGTACATGGGCCATGGGCCCAAAGTAGAGCGTCACAGCGCCTGACAGATCCCGGCAGATTCTGGTCACAATATTGTTTCGATGATTCCCACTGATTCATAAGGAATTTAGATCTGTTGGAAAGATCTCGTCGAGGGCTTGTCCGTGCATACCAAGAACGTCCAAAACGAAGTCCATATGAAGCCGTGGCAACTGTTTTAAGTCGAGTGCACAGAAATGGCCGAACCGGACTCGTGGACAACTTGGGCTCTTTCTTGAGCCAGCCTTGCAAGGACGTGACTTGTGGAACCAGAGGGTGCCGAAGAGGTGGAGAAGAGCCTTTCTTGAATACGTCTTGAGCTTGGGGAGGCGGCCATGGTGGAGGTCGACCTGCTGGCGGCGACGATGTAACATAACAAGCTTGCCAGCCGCCTACCCGACTTGTAGTAGATGAAGAGGTCGCATATGAAGTAGACGATCGAAAGCTCATCGACGTCCATGCGGAAGAAAATCTTGACGGCGACCTAGTTGAGGGAGTAGCTGATGGAATCCATATCGATGTTGTATTGTTCATAACTATGATGTGCATGGTCACATTAGGCAATAAAACGTTGGAACATGGATCTTCATTTAGCCGGAATTAAAAGACAAATGCAATTGGCTGAATTAGAAAAATGGAGGGAAAAAGGCTACCATAGCTCAAAACTTTATAAGGATAGAATTAGTAGATGGTACGATAAGCGAATAACGATGAAACAATTTAAAACCGAAGATAAGGTGCTTCTCTTTAATTCTCGTGTGAAGTTGTTTGGTCATGGCAAACTTCGTAGTAAGTGGGAAGGTCCTTTCACGATAATTAATGCTTCTGATTTTGGTGTCGTAACCCTCCAAGACGATGATGGCAATGTTTTCAAAGTTAATGGGCAACGCTTGAAAATCTTTCTTGAACCTGAAATGCCTGTTTTTGAGGATGCTGATGTCCTCGAATTCTTTGATGACTGATTGCCTGAGTGCGGTCTAGCTCCGACCGATAAATAAATGAGCATTTGAATAATGTTTTATTTGACAAATAATCTATGGGCTAAGTATACCAACTTCCCTAAATAAACTGCACCTAAGCCAGACCGAAAGCCGGTTGGCCGACCGAGGCTAGGCGACCCAGCTAGGTCGGCCAACCCACTCCCGGTAGGCCGGCCCCCCTTTTCGCCCATTTTTGAAATCTTTCGAAGGGGGAGCGTCTCATCTGATTTTGTAGCTCCTGAACGTTTTCACTCGTTTTAAAACCGACAGGAGGAGGCTTTTTGTAGCTCCTGAACGTTTTCACTCGTTTGAAAATCGACGGGAGGAGGTTGTTCATTCACTTCATTCATCTTCTTCCTCCTCACACTTGGCCACATTCCACCACCTTGAGCCAACTCGAGATCCACAAGACATGATTCCTAGCATATATGACATAGTCTCGTCCGACCCACCGATGCCCAAACCATCGAAAAGCAACTCCGGGAGGCCATGTGCCACTCGGAATATCAACCTTTCACCGATGTGGTCGGAAAGGCTCGCATTCTCGCCGGAGGCATCACCGGAAGCCAGGCCACAGGCCGGGTGAACGGAAGCCGGTCGGCCGACCCCACCTGGTCGCTGGGCCTCCCCTCTGCGCAGTGGCGGCGCACGAAGTGCGACAGGCACACTCTCTCCTCTCCGCGTCATCGGGAAGGGGAAGGCGGCACGTGGCCCTTCACCATTGAGACCAACCATGGGGCAACTTAGCCTCAAGACAGTATTGGCCAAGAGGCTTATTCTCTCCCCGCCATGTGGCCGCCCTGAGGTCACTCATAGGGCCCCGCTGCACATGAGAAAGGGCAAGGCGCTCATGAAGTATGAGCAGATTGAGCCCAAGTCACCGGAGTACTCCCCGGAGACACCTCCTGACTCTCCACCACGTTTTATCATTCACGAGTAAAGGACCGCTATGGGTTACGGGAAGGTCCTCTCACCACCTTTGGTGAGGGTGAGGCCTCTCACGACCGAGTCGGTCGACTCCACTTCCCCAAGGAGAAGGGTGAGGCCTGCTCGTACGCTACCCCTGATCCATGGACGAGATGGTGAGATGGAGTTCAGTGATGGGGAGGAGCCCCAGCTACGCAACCTTGTGAGTGCCTTGCAGCAAAGGCAAAACAATCTAGAGGAGCAAATGGCCAAAGTTCAGATTAACATGATGGATTACGAGGACAATTTCTCTGTCTTTCGTAAGTCCACTACAGCCAAGCTCAAGCGCTACGCTAAGACGATGGGTTCGTCGAAGTTCTACGACCCTCCGACCGATCTTTAGGGGGGTAGGCTAGAGTGGAATAAAGGATTAGGCGTATATTTGTTTTCAAAATTTTGCTTTCATTGTATGCGCCTACAACTTTGTTTTGGAATGAATTGAATAAAGTGTTGTTTGCCTCGACCAGTGCAACTCCCTGCACCGGTTGACCTTATTTGCTAACGTGTGCACTTGAGTAATAAAGTACAGAGAAGAGAGATACCATTGCACAAAAATTGGACCTGGTCGGGCAAAAGTCAGGCCGGCTGACCCCGTTCTACGCCGGTTGGTCACCGCAAAATTCTGGTACACTCCTCATAGTTCACTCATTTCAATTTTCTTTGTCACTTTCTTAATTTCATATCGAACATGAGTAAACAACACTAAAACAACAAAACGCAAGTTGAAAATGTTTTTAAACTATAACCCTGTTCGGTATTATATTGACATACGTAAATTTTATTCCTTGGTTATAACTCTACAATTGTGGGATACACTACATTAGGATTAAATATATCTAATTTGTTGGCTTATGTGATATAGCATGAAACATGACCTTCTTAACATAGATCTGAGTTTACCCAGAAGTTTTTCACAAAAATCATAAAAATCTGGCGTTGCCGAGCCGCCGCCGCTGATAGCCACCTCCGCCGTCTCCCTCCCGTCTCTCTCTCTCTCTCTCTCTCTCTCTCTCTCTCTCTCTCTCTCTCCTTCCTCCTCTCTTGGTTCTCCCGCCGCCAGCTCACTCCTTCCACCCTCGGCTCCTCCGCCTCCTTCTTCCGGCGTCGCTCGTCGCTGCGCTGTCTGCTGTGCCGCCGCCGTCGCCTCCCACGCCACAGCTTCCCCGCCGACCAACCGCCACCGCAACTTACCCTTGGTAAGTGGTACCATGGTGGTTAGGGTGTGAGTGATTGTTGACAGTCCTTATTTGCAACATTTTGTGTATTTTTGACCATCAGCATATCCACAAAATAAAGGAATTCAAGCTACATTTAGCCTAACATTAATGAGCTCCATGAATTTTGCTATAGTCTCATGTTTTGCAGGCATGCGCCCAGAATACACAAGAAATGACGGTTTATCGGGCATACGCAAATCGGGCATAAGATGGTGTTTAAATTAAACATACTTGAAAAGTATTCAAATGCCAAATTAGACTGCACCATGGTGAAGTGCTCGTCGAGATGATCGAAAAGCATATATTATTTGCTATATTTCGAGCTCGGATAAGGAAGAAATGAGTTCTGAAAGATTGCGAGCCAGGCTGGGACATGGTCGGCCGACCCAGACCTAGGCCAGACGAACCAAGCCTATCGGCCGACCCACTTTTGGTCCAATTCACCTCGGTCTTTCTCCCATATTCCAAGAAACACAGCAAGAGGCCATCCTAACCATCCATGCAAGTCGATTTTGATCCTAAAGACGAGATTGCATTGGAGAGGATCACTTTCCACTCAAGAAAGCTAATTCTACCGTCCTCAACTGTCAAAACCCCCTCAAGGGGATTATCTACACAGTCAAAGAGGGATATCATACAAAACTGAGGGTCGGGATCGACTGAAGCCCAGTCGGCCAACACCTTTTTTGGCGCCTTGAGTTCTTCTTCAACTCACATCAAGCTTGCACGTGTCCCACTACGTGGCAACGCCTCACTTTCTACGGTGCACAATAAATAGAGGGGCATGGACTCATTTGCAAAGCACGGAGAAGTGCGGAAAAGAAGAAAGCAGTGCTACACTGTCCAAATATAAATGTAGAAGTAGGGAGAGAGAAGAGCTGAGTGCTGGGGAGAAGTCGGCGTGTCGGCTCTCTTCCACTTCGCTCTACTATTCAGTAACACTTAGTCCTATCCCTTTAATTATAAAGTAAAGTTACTTCATACATATTGTCTCTCTAATGGTATTAGGCTCGTGCTACATCTTGGGTGCTAAATCTCTGTGCTTGGATATCACAATAGATATTAGTGCCAGGTTTAATGCGGGTGCGCATCGAGTGACGAATTGGTACGTAGTGCCTCTAGGTATAGGCGTGATTCCTAGACTAATTAGTACCCAGTAGACACCTTATTTAATGGTTGTGCGGTAGGTAGTATGTGGTGACAACCCTACTATCCGGCTTAGACTTTGTGAAATTGTTGACGGCCAATTTTGATAACAATTAACATGATTCCGACCATCAACATTTGGTGAAATGAATGGAACCAGAACTAAAATTGTGCAAATTTATAGAGTTCCACGAGTTTTGGTAAGATTTTGCATGTAGGGACCCACTGAGCGAAATTGGGCCCGAGCTGGGCAAAAGAGTGGGTCGGCTGACCCACCCTAGGATGGCCGACCCAGCTCCCTCGCCCAGTCAGGTCAGGGTTGCACCGGGACTTCTACAAGAGATCCTAGAGCACATCCAAGCCGTTGATTTCAGTCGGTTTCATCCAGAAAGAGGAGTAATCCTCAAGTTAAGCATAGGATTTTAAAGGAACCCGATGCTACCGGTCTTCAACTGCCAAACCGACTTAGGGAGAAGATCTACACCGCACAAGGAGTATCCTAGCCAAATTGGAGGGCCGGGATCGACAAAGGGCAGGCCGGCCGACCCCCTAGACCGGCCGACGCACCTCTTGGCCCCTTTGGATTCCCCCTTCGGCAAGGAGCTTGTGACACCTGTCCCTAGTCGTGTCAGAACCGCATTGGTCACGGTGGCCTATAAAAGGAGATGATCTCCTTCATTTGAAGATGAACAACAAAGAGCAACACAAGTGAGAGTGAAGTAGAGTTGTGCTACTCTCAAGTAGAGTAGGAGACAGAGGAGAGTTAGTGTAGGGGAGGAGCCGGAGTGTCGGTATCCCTCACTAGAGCTCCGGAGCTGGACTCGGATACGAGTTCTGCTTCCGTCTTCTGTCGGTAACACTCAGTCTTGCCTTATTTAATTATCAACTTCAGTCTATTTATTTTGTCTTTATTGGTATTAGGCCCGTGCTATTCTTGAGTGCTAAGATCTTTATGCTTAATTGTCCACCTAGAGATTAGTATAAGAGGTAGTAGGGGTATGTATTGAAGTGACGTCCTTGGTACGTATTTCTACTAGGAACAAACGTGGTGTTTGGACTAGTTAGTAGCCGGTAGGCACCTGCTTCAACGGATGCGTGGTAGGTAAAAGGTGGTGACAGCCCTATTATTCGGCTTAGACTTTGTGAAATCCGCCCCGTTAGTTGCAGACCAGTTGAGCCAAATCAGGACGATCATAATCATTCGGGATTCCAACTCAGGATAGCGGGTGGTAGTGAGTGCCTGAGCTCGGATTCAGAGTCGCAAATTGAATAAGAATAGAACTTGAACCTTTTTGACTGGTGTCCGAAGAGCCTATTGATCCAAAATACATTTATCCCATTGTTGATTCCAAGTCACCATAGTCATATCCATCCGGGTGAATAAGTTTAGAAAATAGAATCTTCTCGTTCCTCGTGGGAGATCGATACCTTAAGAATACTCCTGGGTGAAAGCTACTGCGATATCCGTGCGCTTGCGGATTAAAACTCTAATAGGCATAAGAATCGCCAACAAGCTTTCTGGCGCCGTTGCCGGGGAACGGTATCTTTTCTGTTTTCGAACATTGTCCATCCGCGTACCTCCATATGGATGGCATGTCCATCTATAAGCTTTAGGCTCTCAAGGCCAAGTACCTAGAGCCTCCACCATCATCCCATCCCATCCACACACCTAGCTTTGAGTTCCCGCCAGAACTCATAGCTATGGTCTTGGAGAAACCTTTTTTCGGAGCCGAAGGAGAAAACCCTTATAGTCATCTCCACGAATTTGAGCTGTTGTGCTCCAGTCATGAAATTTGAAGAATGACTCAACAAACGCTGAGATGGAAATTGTTCCCATTCTCTCTCACGGGATCAGCGAAGTTGTGGTTTAAAATGACCGTAGGAACATTCAACGGTAGTTGGGAGATTCTGCAGAAAAAGTTTTGCCTCATGTATTTTCCTCTCACAAAAGTTGTAGGATTACGTAAGGAAGTTCTTACTTTCCGTCAAAATGAGAGTGAAAATATAGGAGCAGCTTAGGTAAGATTTACCCAGTTGATCAAATCAGGTCCTGACTTGTGTATACCTGAGCCTATGCTCATGCAACACTTTGTCGATGGATTGACCACGGAGAGTGTCAAACTTTTGAACATAGCTTTCGGAGGATCCTTTGTCCACAAGACCGTCGAACAAGGGAAGGAAATCCTGAGCAGATTGCAAGGAAATACTCCCTATATCGACACTTTTGATGAACCATCGGACTTGGAGTTCGAACCTGAGAACAACCCTAAACCTGTGGAACAACCTATTGGATCAAACCTTCTGGCCCGAACCAAATCTTTTCAATTAAAGGAAACCCCCACAGCTATGCTTTCCGATGACGAAGACTCTGAATTTGAGGATGCATTCATCCCGATTTTAGCCTCTTATGCTTTTGATGAGGAGTGCCATGACTTTGGAAATGCTTCCGCACTACCAATAGTCGCCAGGCAGTCTCAAGAACTCAAGCCACAAGCCATGGATAGAGGAGAAATCTTAGCACGAAAAGAGAATCTTTTGAGTCTCACTGCCATTTTGAGTAGGGAAATGACGGATGCAGTAGAAAATTCAGAGAAGATAATCACGCTATCCCCTCTTTAAAAATTCTACTCTGTGCAAACCCAAGGTTGGGATTTTAGCAAAGTTCCCTATGACCCTGGTTTTGGGATAAACTGTATCTCAAGAGCATTAGCATCTGTGACCCCATCGGATCACACCCCATTCCCCTCTCAAAAAAAGTTAGATGGCAACCTGGCCAAAATTTTCAATGTGAGGGGATCCTCAGAAATGTCGAGGTGACCTTGAATGGCCATTGTGTCACTCTGGACTTTCATGTCTTCAATGTCCCCGACCCATTCCACACTCGTCTCCTGATCGGGCAACCCGTAAGGAACTAGTCCGAAATATGCAAAGAGGAGAATTTTTTGGCCTGACGGTCGACAAACGAGACTTTTCAGTGAGCTTTGCGCGTTCCATTAACTTTCCAATGGAAGACGAGCCGCTCCCTGACCTGTTGGAAGAGGCAAGAGCTGCCTCTCTCCACGAGGTAATCAAACCTCCGGGCTTGGAAGAAGATGTTCCATACTTTGTTTCCGTGGAGGAACCAAATGGTTTTGACAAGTTCGATGAGGAAGAAGAGCTTCCACCCTTGTATGTTGAGCTAAAACCCCTTCCTCCTGGTCTCAAGCACGTCTTCCTTCACAACAATTGTAACAAGCCGGCCATCATCAGCGATTCGCTGAGAGAAGATGAGATCCGCCGTCTTGTTGCCACACTCGAAGCTTACAGCTCGGTCTTAGGCTACTCGCTAAAAGACCTCAAAGGGATTAGCCCGAGCTTTTGTACTCATCGTATTCCAATGGAAACCGACCATAAGCCCACGCGGGAACACCAGCGAAGGCTTAATAATGCGATGAGAGAAGTGGTCAAGAAAGAAGTTTTAAAACTCTTTTAGGATGGGATCATTTACCCGGTATCTGACTGTGAGTGGGTGAGCCCAGTCCAAGTAGTTCCGAAGAAAGGAGGCATGATGGTAGTACAGAATGAAAGGAATGAACTTATTCCTCAACGTATTGTCACTGGTTGGCGGATGTGCGTAGACTATTGTAAGCTTAATCAAGCCACTAGGAAAGACCATTTTCCCTTGCCTTTCATCGATGAGATGCTTGAGCGATTGGTAAATCACTCATTCTTCTGTTATCTCGATGGCTACTCTGGTTATCATCAAATTCCCATTCACCCTGATGACCAAAGTAAGACCACATTCACTTGTCCGTATGGCACTTTCGCCTACCGGCGCATGTCATTTGGGCTTTGCAATGCCTATGCATCTTTTCAAAGGTGTATGATGGCAATCTTTTCTGACATGGTCGAAAAGATCATGGAAGTCTTCATGGACGACCTTTCTGTTTATAGGGCATCTTTTGATGATTGCTTGGCAAATCTAGAGAAGGTCCTTAAGAGGTGCCAAGAAATGGATTTAGTATTGAATTGGGAGAAATGCCACTTCATGGTAAGAGAAGGAATTGTCCTAGGCCATCTAGTGTCAAATAGAGGCATAGAAGTGGATAGAGCTAAGGTTGAAGTGATAGAGCGGTTGCCGCCACCAATAAATGTCAAAGGAGTCCGTAGCTTCTTGGGACACGCTAGATTTTACGGACGATTTATAAAGGATTTTTTCAAATCGCTAGGCCTTTGACTAATTTGCTGGCAAAAGAAGCCAAGTTCGTCTTTGACGAAGGCTGTCTCGTAGCCTTCAGAACCCTTAAGCAAGCTCTAATTTCTGCGCCTATAATTCAACCACCTGATTGGAATTTTCCCTTTGAAATCATGTGCGACGCTAGCGATTTTGCCGTTGGGGCAGTGTTAGGCCAATGCAAGGATAGAAAGCATCATGCCATTGCATATGCGAGTAAAACCTTGACAGGCCCACAACTCAATTATGCCACCACAGAGAAGGAACTCCTAGCCGTAGTCTTTTGCGATAGAGAATTTCCTATCTTACTTGGTAGGGTCGAAGGTGATTGTCTACACAGACCATGTAGCCCTCAAATACCTTCTTACCAAGAAAGATGCAAAACCACGGTTTATCCGTTGGATCCTTCTGCTCCAAAAATTTGACTTAGAAATTAAGGACAACAAGGGAGTAGAAAATTCTGTGGCCGACCATCTTTCCCGAATGCAAGTTGAGGAGAAGTCGGATGTCCCCATAGATGATTATCTACGGGATGACACCCTGCTGGTAGTCTCTTCTGCCGACCCCTGGTATGTTAACATAGTGAATTACTTTGTAGGTGGGTATATACCACCAGGGGAGGATAAGAATAAGTTGATCTGCGACAGTAGGGCCCATCTTTGGGATGAGCCCTATTTGTATAGAGTCTGTGCTGACGGATTACTCTGTCGATGCATTCCGGCAGCCGAGAAACAAGAAGTCCTTGAAAAATGCCATTCATCACCATACGGGGGCCACTTTGGTGCTTTTAGAACCCATGACAAAGTTTGGCAAAGTGGATTCTTTTGGCCCTCCATGCATCGTGGCGCGAGGGAGTTCGTAAGACGATGCACTAAATGTCAAAGAGTGGAAAATATTAATTCTCGAGATGCTATGCCTCTAAGGAATAATCTTCAAATTGATCTTTTTGACGCATGGGGGTAGATTTCATAGGCCCATTCCCGAAATCAGAATCTTATGATTACATCTTAGTGGCCGTCGATTATGTCTCCAAATAGGTCGAGGCACTTCCTTGCCATGCAGCCGACTCCATCCACGCTAAAAGAATATTCCAAGAAACCAATTTCCCTAGGTTTGGCATCCTTAGGATCGTCATTAGCGATGGAGGATCACATTTCATCCACAAAAGCTTTAAGTATGCACTTAAGAGCTTAGGAATCGACCATAGGGTAGCCACATCCTATCATCCTCAAACAAGCGGTCAAGCTGAAACGTCTAATAAACAAATTGAAAACATCCTACAAAAGACTATAGATGCCATGGGAAAAGGGTGGAAGTATAAATTGAATGATACGCTTTGGGCATACCCGACTGCATATAAAACTCCGATAGGTATGACCCCTTACCAACTTGTTTACGGGAAGACCTGCCATCTCCCCATAGAATTAGAACATAAAGCCCATTGGGCAATCAAACGATGGAATATGGATCTTCATTCAGCTGGATTAAAAAGACGAATGCAATTAGCTGAATTGGAAGAGTGGAGAGAAAAAGCCTACCATAGCTCGAAGCTATACAAAGAGAGAACAAAAAGGTGGCACGATAAGCGAATAGTCATAAGCGTTTCAAACCTGGTGATAAAGTGCTTCTCTTTAATTCTCGAGTGAAATTGTTTGGACACGAAAAACTTCGTAGCAAATGGGAAGGGCCATTCACGGTGCTAGATGCTTCTGATCTTGGTGTTGTCACTCTCCAGAATAATGATGGCGGAATTTTCAAAGTAAACGGGCAACGTTTAGAAATCTTGCTCGAACCTGAAATGCCCGAGGTTGAGGACATTGATGTCCTCGAATTCTTTGAAAATTGACTTGTTGCATGAGGTCTAGCTCCGACCGACAAAAAAATGAGCAATTAAATAAAATTTTCCTTTTCAAACATGAATATGCGGTGAAATTAGGCTTTAGGCCAAGTGTGTGAGTGACCCTAGGAAGAGGAGGCCCGAACCAAGCCAGAGCCAGGCCGGACGACCCAGGGTAGGTCGGCCGACCCAGTCAGGTCGGCCGGGCTGAGGTGGATCGGCCGGGGGGCTAACTGCCTCCAAATTCAAAAATTTTTGGAGGAGGAGCGTATCTTCCGATTTTATAGCTCCTGGACGACTCACCTCATTTGAAAAGGGACGGGAAAAGTCGATCTTTGCACTCTTTTCATCTCCTCTTCATCTTTCTCCTCTCACCTCTCACTTTTCACCTTCCACCTTTCACCACCACCATGGCTGAACCAAACACCCCTAAGACTATCCCGTCAATCTACAAGATTGTAGATAGTGATCCACCGGCTCCAAAGCTGTCAAAGAGTACTTTCGGCAAGCCAACGTTTGGCCGGAATCTGAACTACTCGCCGGTGCACACACAGCAGCTGAACTTCTCGCCGGAGGAGAAACCGAAGGCGACGCCACAACTCGAGCATGGCCGTGCTACATCGCGTGGCCGGCCGACGTCTCCACACCGTATTGGTGTGGCACGTCCTCTCCCTCCTACGTGTCATCACAAAGGGGAGGGCGCCGCGCGCTCCTTCGCCGGCACGCCCGACGATGGGCCAACTTGGCCCCAAGGGAGGAGTGGCAAGGAGGCTCATCCTCTCTCCACCGCGCGGTAGTGCCGATGTAACACATCGGGCTGCGCTGCATATGGAGAAAGGAAAGGCACTCATGAAGTATGGGCAATTTGAGCCTCGTTCGTCGGAATACACACCGGAGGCACCACCGGACTCCTCACCACGTTTCCTCGTGCGCGGAAGGACGGCCGGCCGTGGGAAGGTCCTTACCCCACCTTTGGTGAGGATGAGGCCACCCATAGCCGAGTCCGTCGATTCCACCTCGCTGATGAGACGCACTCGTCCACCTCCTCCAATCCGCAGGCAAGGCGGTGACATGGAGTTTAGTGAGGAGGAGGAGCCTCCACTCCGTGAAGTGGTGGCCGCTCTCAAGCAGTGGCAAAACAATCTCGAGGAGTAAATGGCGTAGGTCCAAATCCAAATGATGGACCACGATGACAACTTCACGATCCTGCGGAAGTCAATGTCGGCAAAGCTCAAGCACTATGTGAAGGCGATGGGATCGCCTAAGCTTTATGATCCCCTGACTAATCCGTAGATGGGATTTGGTAGAATAAAGAGAGGCGCGAAAATTTATTTTCAAATATTTTGATTTCCTAATGTATGCGCCCTTGTTTGCTTATCTTCTCGAGGAAATAAAGAATTGATTGTTTGATTGTGCATGCTTGTCTCGACCGGTGCAATTTTCTGCACCGGTCGACTTTGTTACTAACGTGCATATGAGAAATGCAAAGTGCAGAGAGGGATGTACTTACTGGAAAAATCTGGACTAAGCCGGGCACGGAACCAGGTCGATCGACCCAACCTAGGCTGGCCGACCCAGCCAGATCGGTTGGTCTCTCACATTTCGGCCGACCCACCAACTTCGCCCACTCGGTTTCAAAAAATTCTGGTATGTTCCTTGTGTTTTTGTGTTGATATTTATCTTTGTCACTTGCTCATATAATGTTAGTAAATAATCAAACAAAAATTTCACTACCAAGAATGCAATGACTTCGAAACTATAACAATGTCCGGTAAATTTTGACTCGCATAATTTTTATTCTTTGGTTAAGGTCAACAATTGTGGGAAAACTTTATTAGGATTAATCGCATCTAAATTGTTGGCTCTTGAGATATAGAATGCTTAATAATTTCTTTCCTAAGATTAGTTGTTCCTTAGAAGTTTTCATAAAAAAAACTGGCTCTTAATTCTTAGGGTGCCTTTTCATTACCTACCACAGCCATATATTTATCATGATCCATACAAGCTTCATAATGGTCATTGATCATGCTAAATTGGGTTAGAATTTGAATCCTCTTAATAGATGTTATTTGATCCAATCATTTCCTTTCGCGTACCTTGTTGATTGCTAGCCTTTCATATCTGGCAACGCTAATTTCCATCTTGGAATTAAGTGTCAACCTTAGCCAGATATTCCAACATCATAAAAAGTTAGCCAATCATCTTGTTTGGTGCTACCATACCTACCTATGTGATGGTCCTCCAAAATAAAATATCCATTTGTCAAAACTTTTCAAAAAAAGTCCTTATTATGTCAAGGCCAAAGAAAGAGAGAAAAAGAGACCAATCCAGTCTCTATTAAAAAAAAAGATCAAGCTCTCCAAGAATATAGAATTATAATACCTTCGTGTCTTTTAAGCCTTCTCTGCAAAAGGAATGAAAAGGTTTTGGAAAATGGATTTTTAGGAGGAAAACCATCATTCCATAAATACAAGATCGATGTGTTGGACTCATCAGTACCATACATCCTTACACTTGTATTTCGTCTTATTCCTTTGGCATGAGTTCATTCTCTCCCTCACCCCTGGACATGAATTTTTATATGATTGGAAATAGGAATAACATTATCTTCATTAGGATTTAATTCTAACCTGACAAAAGTGTGACATGACCATACTATCTATCCTACCTGAGCTCCACATAAGCATTAGATGTAGGATGAGAGGCTATCCTGGCCTTAGTAAGGTTAAACACTTTTCGAGTGACCAAGAGTGTTTCACCTAAGAAAAAGCGCCATGCATTTTCAAAAGAACAAAAACTCCGGGAACATTAATCCTCGGTAAAATTATTCATTCATTTCATTTCCATTTGCCAACATTTATAAGATGAAGTTAGTAGACACTTCAAATCCCAACAATTTGAGAAAACCTTAGAATAATTCTTATGCTTGTCTACCTTTATCCTGACAAAGTTAGTAGTTTTGAAATTAACCTTTACTTGAGGACGAGCAAAGACCTAGGTTGGGGGTGTGTTGATGGACAATTTTAACAATTAACATCATTTTGACCGTCAACATTTGGTGAAATGAATGGAACCAGGACTAAAATTATGCAAATTTACAGAGTTCCACGAGTTTTGGTAAGATTTTGCATGCAGGGACCCACTGAGCGAAATTGGGCCCGAGCCTGGCAAAAGAGTGGGTCGGCCGACCCACCCTAGGCCGGCCAACCCAGCTCCCTCGCCCAGTCAGGTCAGGGTTGCACCGGAACTTCTACAAGAGATCCTAGAGCACATCCATGCCGTTGATTTCAGTCGGTTTCATCCAGAAAGAGGAGTAATCCTCAAGTTAGGCATAGGATTCTAAAGGAACCCGACGCTACCGGTCTCCAACTGCCAAACCGACTTAGGGAGAAGATCTACACCGCACAAGGAGTATCCTAGCCAAATTGGAGGGCCGGGATCGAAAAAGGGCAGGCCGGACGACCCCCTAGACCGGCCGACCCACCTTTTGGCCCCTTTGGATTCCCCCTTCGGCAAGGAGCTTGTGACACCTGTCCCTAGTCGTGTCAGAACCCCATTGGTCACGGTAGCCTATAAAAGGAGATGATCTCCTTCATTTGAAGACGAACAACAAAGAGCAACACAAGTGAGAGTGAAGTAGAGTTGTGCTACTCTCAAGTAGAGTAGGAGACAGAGGAGAGTTAGTGTAGGGGAGGAGCCGGAGTGTCGATATCCATCACTAGAGCTCCGGAGCTGGACTCGGATGCGGGTTCTGCTTCCGTCTTCTGTCGGTAACATTCAGTCTTGCCTTATTTAATTATCAAGTTCAGTCTATTTATTTTGTCTCTATTGGTATTAGCTAGGCCCGTGCTATTCTTGAGTGATAAGATCTTTGTGCTTAATTGTCCACCTAGAGATTAGTATAAGAGGTAGTAGAGGTGCGTATTGAAAGTGACGTCCTTGGTACGTATTACTACTAGGAACAAACGTGGTGTTTGGACTAGTTAGTAGCCGGTAGGCACCTGCTTCAACGGATGTGTGGTAGGTAATAGGTGGTGACAGCCCTATTATCCGGCTTAGACTTTGTGAAATCCGCCCCGTTAGTTGCAGACCAGTTGAGCCAAATCAGGATTATCATAATCATTCGGGATTCCAATTCAGGATAGCGGGTGGTAGTGAGTGCCTGAGCACCGATTCAGAGTCGCAAACTGAATAAGAATAGAACTTGAACCTTTTTGACTGGTGTCCGAAGAGCCTCTTGATCCGAAATACATTTATCCCATTGTTGATTCCATGTCACCGTAGTCATATCGATGTGGATGAATAAGTTTAGAAAATAGAAACTTCTCGTTCCTCGTGGGAAATCGATACCTTAGGAATACTCCTGGGTGAAAGCTACTACGATATCCGTGCGCTTGTGGATTAAAACTCTAATAGGCATAAGAATCGTGATGAGGACATCGCTAGCTCACATCTAGAAGAGTCTATTTGCTTGCAAGGTCCAATGACACGCGCTCGTTCTCGACGCCTTGGACAAAAGGTGAATTCGTTTCTTAGTCAAATTAATTATTTGATTACAGAACAAATGATACTACCTAATGATTTTTGCTTACTTCTTACATTTGATGACATTTCGGAAGAACTTGAAGTGAGAGATAAGAAATTGCATGAACAAGAAAAAGGGTGCACATGATGCTAACGTGAGAAGGATATTCAATTATATGGTTACAAGAAAAGAGACTACGAGAGATGGAAAACCAGATTTTTGTGGCACGCACCTTTTATTTTGCCATGAAGAAGTCTTGCTATTTTGTGGAGGCATGCATGCAAGGAAAGTTCTTTTTTGTTGCCAGCCGTGAGCAAGAGTTTATGGCTGCAATAGAGGGACGACGTGTACCATGGCGCACAGCAGAAAAATCAGCACTTTCCATTTTTATTTTGGCAGCAAATAGAAAGCTTGCATGCGCACAATTAGGGGTGCTTTGGCCTGGTTATATTCTACTTTTTGGAGAGGTCTCGGTAGACTTTGATTTTTGGATTTAGCCATCGCTATTGTAAAGGCCTCTCGGCCCCCAAAAATTGGAGTCTCACAAACATTCATGTATGAATGATTTTCTTCCGCTGTTGCTCTTCCAATTCTCGTTGAATTGCTCGGGCCGTTCTTCGTGAACAGGTCAATCGTGTTTTGACACGGTTGATAACCAATTGAGGAGTGGTTTAGCGATTGCGAGGCTACTAGTCGCGTTCTTGGATCGTGGTTAGTCGCCCCTTCGTCAAAGTCATAACTCGCCCCTCCACGGATTTCTCCTACGACGGAAGATTGGGACCAAACTCGTGCGTACGCATCTTAAATCGAGGCGTGTGCGTATCAAATCGCCAACAGAAATCCACCCCGTTAGTCTCAGCCCAGTCGAGCCCAAGCGAGGGTGATCATAACCATTCGGTGTTCTTAACTAATAGCGGGTGGTAGTGAATCAGCTGAGCTTCGATACAGAGTAGCAATTGTATCTAGAATATCCTTGTACCTTTGACAAGTGTGAACCTTTAGTAGAACCTCTCGACCCGAAATATCTTACCCCACTTTCGTCATTCTACCATATCCATCTGGCCAAGTCAAGACTAGAAACTAGACACTTCTCTTTCTTCGTGGGAAATCAATACCTTTGGAATACTCAGGGGTGAAAGCTACTGCGATATGCGTGCGCTTGCGGATTAACTCTGAGGCATAAGAATCATCAACAAGCTTTCTGGTGCCGTTGTCGGGGAACGTTAGCTGTTCTAGTTTTGAACCTTGCTTGTCCGTGTACCTCCATATGGACAACACGACTATCTATCAGTTTTTGGCTCTTAAGGCCACGTACTTAGAGCCTCCATCATCATCCCATCCTATACATACACCTAGATTTGAGTTCCGGCCAGGCCTCATAGCTATGGTTCGGGAGAAATCCTTTTCCGGATCAGAAGGAGAGAACCTTTATGGCCATCTTCGTGAATTTGAACTCTGCTCAATCATTGAATTTCGAGGAATGGCTCGATAGATGCTGAAATGGAAATTGTTTCCATTCTCCCTCACGGGATCAGCAAAATTGTGGTTCAGATTGACCTAGGAAACCTTAACGGTAGTTGGGAAGCGTTCTTTCCTCTCCCAAAAATCATAGAATTGAGAAAGGAAGTTTTGAACTTTCGTCAGTCTGAGAGTGAAACCATGGGTGCAGCCTAGGCACGATTTACACAGTTGGCCGGTTTGGGATCTGACCTGTGTGTTCCTGAACCCATGATCATGCAACACTTTGTCAAGTTGAACCCGACGAGAGCCACGTTCTTAAACATAGTTTCCAGAGGATCTTTTGTTTACAAGACTGTTAATGAAGGGAAAGAAATCCTATGCAAATTGCAATGCAATGCTTCCTTCATTGACGCCTTTGACGAACTTTCAGATCTAGAGTTTGAACCTTCGGGTAATCCCCAAACTTTAGACAACCCACCGAGTCAAACCTTTCGACCCAATCTGATTCTTCGAGAATCAGAGAAACTCCCTAAGCCGTGTTTCCCTATGTCCAAGACCCTGAACCAGTGAACGAACTTGTCCCATTCTCGACATCTTACGCCTTCGAAGAGGAAATTCTCGACGACTTTGGTAATGCTTCAATGTTGCCAATAGAAAGTTGGTAATTCCATAGGCCTAAGCCAAATGTCCCGATTCATCAGGAGATCCTGGCGCAACAGGAAAACCTTCTGACTCTTACTGCCATTAGAGTAGAGAGATAACCGATGAAATAGATGACTCAAGGGAGATAGCTACACTGTTTCCTTTCAAAAAGTTTTGCTCAGTGAAAACTCATGGCTTGGATTTTAGAAGTGTTCCTATGATCCTAGCCTGGGTATTAACCGCATGTCAAAATTGGTGGCATCAAGGATCCCTTTGGATCAAGACCTTTCTCCTTCTTAAAAGAAAGTCAGATGGCTGACTGGCCATATTACCCAAGCTGAGGGAATCCTCAGAGGTGTCGAGGTGACCTTAGATGACCATACAATCATGCTAGATTTCCATGTCTTCGATGTCCCCGACCCGTATCACTCTCGCATCTTGATCGGGCAGCCCGTAAGGGAGTTAGTCCGAAACATGGAAAGGCGAGAATATGCCGGCTTGACAGTCGGCAACAAATACCTCTCAGTGAGCTTTGCGCGATCCATCATTCATCCAGTAGAAGCCGAGTCACTGCCGGATCCGTTAGAAGAGGCTATGAGTGCTGCTCTCTTCGAGACAGTCTAACCTCATGGTCTGGAGGAAGTCGTTCCGGATTTTGTTCAAGAGGATGATTCAAATGAATATTTCCAGCTAAATAGGACTGAGAAACCTCCTTCCTCGCCTATCGAGCTAAAACCTCTCCATCCTGAACTTAAACACGTCTTCCTAAACAACGACCGAAACAAGCCGGCTATCATCAGCGATTTGTTGACTGAGGACGAATCTTTCGAAGGGGGAGCGTCTCATCCGATTTTGTAGCTCCCGAACGTTTTCACTCGTTTGAAAACCGACAGGAGGAGGCTTTTTGTAGCTCCTGAACGTTTTCACTCGTTTGAAAACCGACGGGAGGAGGCGTTCATTCACTTCATTCATCTTCTTCCTCCTCCCACTTGGCCACATTCCACCACCTTGAGCCAACTCGAGATCCACCCTTAGCCATGACAGATAAGACCCCAAAATCTATTCCTTGCATATATGACATAGTCTCGTCCGACCCACAGATGCCCAAACCATCGAAAAGCAACTCCGGGAGGCCATGTGTCGCTCGGAATATCAACCTTTCACCGATGCAGTCGGAAAGGCTCGCATTATCGTCGGAGGCATCCTCGGAAGCCAGGCCATAGGCCGGGTGACCGAAAGCCGGTTGGCCGACCCCACCTGTTCGTCTGGCCTCCCCTCTGCGCAGTGGCGGCGCACGAAGTGCGGCACGCGCACTCTCTCCTCTCCGCGTCATCAGGAAGGGGAAGGCGGCACGTGCCCCTTCACCATTGAGACCAACCATGGGGCAACTTAGCCTCAAGACGGTAGTGGCCAAGAGGCTTATTCTCTCCCCGCCGCGTGGCCGCCCTGAGGTCACTCATAGGGCCCACTGCACATGGGGAAGGGCAAGGCACTCATGAAGTATGAGCAGATTGAGCCCAAGTCGCCGGAGTACTCCCTGGAGACACCTCCTGACTCCCCGCCACGTTTTATCATTCATGGGTAAAGGACCGCTATGGGTTACGGGAAGGTCCTCTCACCACCTTTGGTGAGGGTGAGGCCTCTTGTGACCGAGTCGGTCGACTCCACTTTCCCAAGGAGAAGGGTGAGGCCTGCTCGTACGCCACCCCCGATCCATGGACGAGGTGGTGAGATGGAGTTCAGTGATAGGGAGGAGCCCCAGCTACGCAACCTTGTGAGTGCCTTGCAGCAAAGGCAGAACGATCTAGAGGAGCAAATGGCAAAAGTTCAGATTAACATGATGGATTACGAGGACAATTTCTCTGTCTTTCGAAAGTCCACTACAGCCAAGCTCAAGCGCTACGCTAAGACGATGGGTTCGCCAAAGTTCTACGACCCTCCGACCAATCTTTAGGGGGTAGGCTAGAGTGGAATAAAGGATTAGGTGTATATTTGTTTTCAAAATTTTGCTTTCATTGTATGCGCCTACAACTTTGCTTTGGAATAAATTGAATAAAGTGTTGTTTTCCTCGATCGGTGCAACTCCCTGCACCGGTCGACCTTATTTGCTAACGTGTGCACTTGAGTAATAAAGTACAGAGAAGGGAGATACCACTGCACAAAAATTGGACCTGACCGGGCAAAAGTCAGGCTGGCCGACCCCGTTCTGCACCGGTTGGTCGCCTCAAAATTCTGGTACACTCCTCATAGTTCACTCATTTCAATTTTCTTTGTCACTTTCTTAATTTCATATCGAACATGAGTAAACAACACTAAAACAACAAAAAGCAAGTTGAAAATGTTTTTAAACTACAACCCTGTTCGGTATTATATTGACATACATAAATTTTATTCCTTGGTTATAACTCTACAATTGTGGGATACACTACATTAGGATTAAATATATCTAATTTGTTGGCTTATGTGATATAGCATGAAACATGACCTTCTTAACATAGATCTGAGTTTACCCAGAAGTTGATACACTTCATTAGGATTAACTATATCTAATTTGTTGGCTTATGTGATATAGCATGAAACATGACCTTCTTAACATAGATTTGAGTTTACCCAGAAGTTTTTCACAAAAATCATAAAAACCTAGCTCTAAATTTCGATCTTAATACCTACCACAGCCGAAAGCTTAGCATAAGATTTGAGCCTTCTTGCGTAGTTTTGATCAAACTAAGTTGGGTTAAAACATGAATCCTCTTAAGAAAGTGTTGTCTATTCCATTCATTTTTCTTCGCGTATCTTTTTGATTGCTAGCCTTTCATATCTGGTAACGCCAAATTCTACCTAAAAATTGAGCATACGCTTTCGCCATATATTCTACCCTGAAACATTAAGCCCTTCGTATTTTCTGATGGCACCATACCTACCTATATGATAGTCCTCCAAAATAAATTATCCACTTGTCATGAACTTTTAAAAAAGTTCTGAATTTGACATAGGCATAAAAAAAGAAAAGTGAGATAGAGATAGAAAGAGAGAGAGACAAGTCTTTCTGAGCCCCAAATAAATAAAAGAAAAAAGAGAAAGAGATCTCCATAAGCCTCTTTGTTTTCTTTGAAAAAGGGACGAAAATTGAAAAGTGGATTTTTAAGAGGAGAGCATTATTCCTAAAATACAAGATCCGATGTGTTGGACTCATCAGTACCACACATCCTTGCTCTTGTATTTCTTCATATTCCTTCGGCGTGAGTTCATTCTCTTCCTCACCCCGAGACATTAATTCTCTTATGCTTGGAAATTAGATTAACATGATCTTCGTTAGGATCTCGTTTTAACCTGACAAAAGTGTGTATCATAACTACTCCATTATCCTACCTTTAGCTCCACATAAACCGTAGTTGGTAGGATTAAGGCTATACCGGCCTTGGTGAGGTCAAAACACTTTGAGAGATCTGAGAGTTTCACTTAAGAAAAAGAGCCATGGATTCTTTACAAAATATAAAACTTTGGATTGCACTGATCTTATGATATCATTGTCATCATTTCTTTCTGTTCCATTTGCCAACATTTATAAGATAAGGTTAGTAGCCACTTTCAATCCCTGTAATTTGAGTGAATCCTTGGAATATCCTTTATGTTTGTCATTGAATTTTAGCAGAGTTATTAGTTTTAAAACTAACCTTTACTCGAGGACGAGCAAAGACCTAAGCGTGAGGGTGTGTTGACGGTCAATTTCGATAACTTTTAATACACTTCTGTTCGTCAACATAGCTCCCAAATGAAGGAACATGGACTAAAAATGTGCAAATTGAAAAAGTTCCACAAGTTTTGGTAAGTTTGTATCTGCAGGGACCTACTGAGAAGAAATAGACCCAAACCGGGGAGAACACCCGGTCGATCGACCTAGACTTTTCGCCTAACCGGTTTCTTTTTCTCCCACGTGGTCAAGAAGCACAAAACGAAGAGATCTACGCCATCCACTCAAGTCGGTGTAATCCAAGGGCAGCATTTCCTTCACAATTGGATGGCTTGGCTCTTAAGGAACCCCATTGTACCGGGCTTAACTGCCAAAACCGACGCTAGGGGAAGATCTACGGCGCACAAGAAGCATCCCAGACGAAGGGGACGGCCGGGATCAACCGAAGCCCGGTCGGCCGACCGACTTGGATGTCCCCTCGGGTACTCCTTCGACTGGGGAGAAGAGGACACGTGTCCCAACACTTGGCACACCCTGACTCGCTGCGGTTGGCTATAAAAGGAGCCCATCTCCTTATTTGCAAGGCACGGAGAAGTGCGGGAAGAACACAAAGCAGCGTTACGCTGCCCATTTATCAAGTAGAGTAGGTGAGAGAGGAGAGTTAGTGCTGAGGAGAAGTTGGCGTGTCGGCATCATTCCACTAGAGCTCCGGAGATGAACTCGGGTGCGAGTTTTGCTTCGTCTTCTATTGGTAACACTAAGTCCCATCCTTTCATTATAAAGCAAGTTTATTTCGTATACATTGTCTCTGTTGGTATTAGGCTCGTGCTAGATCTTGAGTGCTAAATATCTGTGCTTGGGTGACACAATAGATATTAGTGCTAGGTTTAGTGGGAGTTCGTATCAAGCGATGTCCTGGTACGTAGTACCGCCAGGAATAGGTGTGGTGCCTACACTTGTTAGTATCCGGTAGACACTTGATTCAATGGCTGAGCGGTATGTAATAGGTGGTGACAACCTTGCTAGGTGAAATCTGCCCGTTAGTCTCAGCCCAGTCGATCCCAATCGGGGGTAATCATAGCTATTCGGTGTTCTTAACTGATAGCTGGTGGTAGTGAATCGGCCGAGCTCCGATAAAGAGTAGCAATTGTATCTAGATTATCCTTGTACCTTTGACTAGTGTGAACCTTTAGTAGAACCTCTTGACCCGAAATATCTTACCCCACTTTAATCGTCATTCCAACATATCCATCTGGTTAAGTCAAGATTAGAAACTAAACACTTCTCGTTCTTCGTGGAAAATCGATACCTTTGGAATACTCCGAGGTGAAAGCTACTGCGATATCTATGCGCTTGCGGATTAACTCTATTAGGCATAAGAATCGCCAAAACCATCTCTATTTTGGGCATGTCCCATGATACAGTGAAATGGAAGCTCTTTCCGTTCTCTTTAACAGGGTCAGCCAAAGAGTGGTATTATTTTGACGTAGGCGGTGTAGGAGGAAGTTGGGAAGCTTTGAGGGATAAATTATGCACAGCCTACTTCCCGCTCTCCAAAATTGTCAATCTCCGAGTCGAAATTCCTACCTTCCGACAAGGAGAGAGAGAATGTTTGGGAGCTGACATGGCTCGTTTTACCGAACTCATCCTCTCAGTCCCTGATCTAGCCATACCAAAACCCATGCTCATGCAACACTTCTTTATGGGTCTTAACCCTAAGAATGCTCAATTGCTTGATATGGCCCCCGGAGGAGCCTTTATCTGTAGTACCGTGAAGGAAGGGAAGGAAATTCTCGATAAAATCCTTGATATCCCCTTCACGGGTCTATGTGACAAATCACATGAGTCCACAAAAGGCATTCGAGCCCCTTCCCAGGCCGCATCATCCAAAACCCTTGATCACCTGTGCCGACCTGAAATAAGGATTCCCAAACCATCCTACTGCACAAACCCATAGCTCTCCCATGAAGATCCCAATCCCATAGAAACCTCCAAACATTTTGGTCTTCAATCCTCGGACCATAGTCCTTGGTGCGCTCCAACCCAAGTCTCCGATAGAAAATCTCATGATGGCTTTTCGTCTCATTCTCAAAAACTTTGGGATTCGGGACTCCATGAGGGTAATCCTACCACCATCTTTCACTCATCTGAACCCCTCATGGAGAAGCCTCTTCTCTCTGGCCATGGCGAACCTAATCAAAATTTAGGACATTTATGGCCTGAAGATCGTTGTGTCAAAGAGAAGGATGTGAGGCAAGATCAGGATGGTTTGCCTTCCCCTGATCTAGAGCCTGAGGTTCTTCCAACCCAAGTCGAGGATGAAGATGATTTATATGCTCTCATCGCTCGACAAAACGAGCCAGTTCGTGAGTTATTCCCTAAAGTATTCTTTGATCCCATTGTGGAGAAAGAAGAGGATGATCTTGATGCTACCGTCTCCCCGAGTGTCAAGAAAATTCCCGATCTTTCTCCCGACTGGTTCTTTGATCCAATTAAGGAGAAAGAAGAGTACATCAAATGGTTCTTTGGTCCACATTGGCATCCTGATCTTGTTCGGGAGGAGGAATTTCCTGATCTCGATTTGGGCAATTCTATATACACAAATATCAAGAAAAGGAGTGCCAATGATAGTTGGGACAGTTTTGTGGGACACATGCACCCGTAGAACGTTGTATATAAAGATGTGAAGTTGAATGTGTTTGGTCTATGGACGTTCCTGCAAAGCCAAACCTAGAGCCTTGTAAGGAAAGTTTTGTCGATGAGAATGGAAGTTTCATCCTTGAAGAACCCCAAGACCCATTCTCACTAGACATACCTCCCAATTCCATGAGTGCTATCTTGTACGAGGCCTTCAACCATCCTATACTCCTAGGTAAAAATCCTTGTAGATGTGTTTGTGAATAACAAGTATTGCAAATATCGACGTCGTGTTTGGCACAAATCTTGCAGCAAGAAGAACAGGTCATAACAGAAAAATAATGATGGAGGGAGCTACATCATCACACTTGTTGCAACATGAAGAGCTCACCTAAACCCCCATTCTTTTTATTTTCATTATTTCCTTAAATAACCTAGAAATTCTAAAAAAACCATTACAAGATGATCTACACCATCAAAGAGGGATCCCATACGAAACTAAGGATGATCGACTGAAGCCCAGTTGGCCGACCCCTTTTTTCGCGCCTCGGGTTCTTCTTCGACTCACATCAAGCCTACACGTGTCCCACTACGTGGTAATGCCTTACTTGCTATGGTGCACTATAAATAGAGGGGCATGGCCTCATTTGCATAGCATGGAGAAGTGCGGGAAAGAAGAAAGCAGCGCTACGCTATCGAAATAGAAATGTAGAAGTAGGGAGAGAGAAGAGCTAAGTGCTTGGGAGAAGTCGGCGTGTCGGTTCTCTTCCACTTTGTGCTCCAGAGCTGAACTCGGGTGTGTTCTGATTCGCTGTACTGTTCGGTAACACTTAGTCCTATCCCTTTAATTATAAAAGCAAAGTTACTTCATACATATTGTGTTTTGTTGGTATTAGGCTCGCGCTAGATCTTGAGTGCTAAATCTATGTGCTTGGGTGTCATAATAGATATTAGTGCCAAGTTTAGTGAGGGTGCATATCGAGTGACGACTTGGTACGTAGTGCTGCTAGGTATTGGCGTGGTGCCTAGACTAGTTAGTACTCGGTAGACACCTGATTCAACGGCTGTGTAGTAGGTAGTAGGTGGTGACAGCCTTGCTATCCAGCTTAGACTTTGTGAAACCCGCCCTATTAGTCTCAGCCCAGTCGAGCCCAATCGAGGGTGATCATAACCATCCGGTGTTCTTAACTGATAGCGGGTGATAGTGAATTGGCCGAGATCCGATGCAGATTAGCTTTTGTGTTGAGTGATTTTGTATCTTTGGCTAGTGAAACCTGTAGAACCTCTCGACCCAATTATCTTATCCCACTCCCGTCATTGCCATCATATCCATCCGGTCAAGTTAGATTCAAGACTAGAACACTTGTTCCTCGTGGAAATCGATACCTGGGAATACTCCCAGGTGAAAGATACCACGATATCCATGTGCTTGTGGATTATTTCTGTTAGGCATAAGAATCGCCAACTTTGATCACCCTTAATTAAAATTTGACCAACTAATAGCTGGGATCGGGAGCGGCTTGTTGTATGGTGGGTGCCTTTGTGCATGAGAATTGGGTTGTGTTCGCTCCATCGAGAATTGGTACCCTGTGACTACTTTACTGAGTACTTATTGTACGACCACACGTGGGTATAGGACCACTCGGCTAATCTTATATGCTCGCTAGTTTTGTTGGGTTCCAGTGGAGCACCGATTTGCTGTGTTTTGTGTGGAAGAGTATGCTGCAGCGTCTTCTGTGTGGGTCCATGAGTGCCAGTTAGAGGACCATGGGTAGCACCTTTCAGGACCCGGTGGACAAAACCGTGCCTTTTTGTGTATTACCGTACTAGTCCCAAGGATCATCACAAGTGCACACAGTCTTGAAACGGAAAGATACTTTGCCATTATTTAAGGTTCGAATACATAGGGCTAAAACCTGAAATAGTACAACCAAGTCGGTACGCAGACCGATGCATAAACATGCACAAACACTGCCAACTTTTGGAGATGACACTTTGTAGAAGAGATCAGTTAACTCCATGAGCTATAGATACAGCGGCACCAGTGAGTCGAGTCTGATGCACTCCAACAGTTGGCACTAGAATATTTCAATTATTAGCAATAGAATGCTTGCAGACGTGGATGGAGAGTAAACTACAGTCCTGACAGTTATGCTTTCTATGCTTCAGATTACCAACTAAAGAATCAACCAACCACGTATTAATTTTTTTAGCACAACATGTAGTGGGAGGATTAGTGGCTCATGATGAGGCCAAAAAAGGCTTAGAGAATAATTGCCGTACTTAGCTGAAATGAGTTTCCCGGGCTCGCCCATTCCATGATTTGCAGATAAGACTGAGCGATAAGCCTGAAATTTGTGGCGATTCCACTACGCCGAATTGATTTCCAATTCTTCGGTTACACTTACATATATACATACAGATTCTTTGGCAACGCACCAGGAATTACAAAGCATAGTTGTTTAGACACTATTTGTTTGAGCTTCTAGACAGTTTCTAACCCTCATAAGATGGAAGTCCAAACAAACAGCCGGCTTTTGCAACCTCCTTCCAACAAGTTAAAAGCTTCCAAAATCCCAAATTGTACTGACCTGAGAAGTAAATTTTGGGTAGCTTTTCTATCTTTTACGGGTTGCAAAATTAGCTTTTCGGGGTAAATAGGCAGACACAGCATTTAGAAAAGATGCGGCCTTAATTAGCTTCAGCTTCTAGGGAGGCGGAAATTATGTTATTTAGAAGTTTGGACTCCTCTCTGAAACTGTAGCTGGAAGTACCTGAATGAAGAACCAAAATCTCAAGTATGTCAACTTATCTGAAGAATGTAGACTGATTAATACTCCCTCCATTCATTTTTGTAGGTCGTATTTCTATTTAGAAAGTGTTTGAAACCATTTAATTTCTATTATTATGCATTCTCAACTGCCGCAAAATAACATTATGTCAAAAGCAACTTGAAATATAAACATATTAATACAACTTTTGTACGCTAAAGGTACATGTAATTTGAGTAAATGTTGGTCAAATGTTATGAATCTGTACCTTTTCAAATTAAAACGTCCTTTATAAAATGGACGGAGCGAGTAGCATGTACAAGCATAAATCACCCAGAGATGTCTTTTCTTAAGATCATTCCGACAAAATTTCATTTAGGCTGCTCCTTCCCTGACCTGACGCTTAGCCCGGCAGAAAATGTTGAAGCCAAGGTCGTATATATTATTTACTTGGAATACTTGCAGGTCTGTCATTGCCCAACATACACCTACCCAAAAATTGGATTTTGTTTTGTGGCCCAAACATATACGAATTTGTTTTGTGGCCCAACACATACCTACCCAAAACTGAGAATTTGTTTTGTGGCCCAACATACACCTATCTGTCATGGCAGGGCATATTGAAATCGCATCTTCTTTTTAGAATGCAATCACCACGAATTTCTAATTACATAGTTTTGTTTTTCTGAGAAATATTTTGTTTTGTTGAACATACACGAGCGAGGCATATTTTTTAAGATAATGGATGAAACTTCTAGCTTTTACATCAACTAGAGATGTATACAACAATTACAGATGCTTCTTAAAAAGGTTTAAACCAAAGCGAACACTAAGGCAAGCAAAATCAAGAAACATAAAAAAGAAGCAAGGTTTTCACTCATAATGACCCGACCCAAACAATTTGACGGTCGTAATTCTGAGTATCCACACATAGAACATGATCATTGACCTTCATAAGATTTTCCTACGATTTTATAAGAGCAACCAAGTCCACATTCTTTTTGCAACACTGAAAAGTGCACAATGGTCAAAAAAACTGGCCATCAGGAGCAATGCTGACTAGTCAAAGCCAAGTGTAACAGCTCAAACTTCATCGCAAAGCCACCTACTTAATCAACAAACTAAGATGCAATCTATTAGGAATTGAGCCATGCTCCTCAATGGTGCTTGTAATAAGGTAACAACGCTCCATTGATTCTAGCTAAAAAGCTAGAAATTAAGATATCTCCGAGGATTAGGACTTTAACAATTTGAGCCACTCATCGTCGTTCCAGGGCTCACCACCATAAGTCACTTTTCGACTGCCATTGGAGCCAACATCTAAATTTGGTTATCTCCACTCGTAATGAACTGCACCCAAATCAGATCTGACAGGCTTGGCTAGGGTGGTGATGTGCACACTAAGGATGTCCACCAATGCTTTATGGCTCACACTTGTAGAAATGCAGCACATCTCTATGGACGAAATACACAAAGAGGAAAAACCAACAAAGCATAGACTCCCAAATTGTGGAGGTTCCCACTGATGACTGACATGCCATTCTTCTCCATTTCGTGTCAGGAAGGACACCATAGTCGCAAGAATTAGTCAAATCTGGATCTGGATCTGGATCTGGACCTGGATATGAGGTATATATAGTGCTTGGGGGATTAGAGAAGGATGAAGAGGGGAAGAAAGAGAGGTGGTGAAGGAGCATAGGTCTCCTCCCTCCCCTTATCGGCGAGCTTGCCGAAGAGGAAGAGTGATGGTGACAAGGGTGAGATGGGAGAGGATGCTCGAAGGAGAATGTGGAGAGAGGGTTGCCCCATGTCATTACACTTGGTTACTCTGAGCAAGCAATATAGTCGTTCATATCATACATATTGGAATTATTTAGTCGAATGCAAGCTTAACATAAAAAGCCCCATATATGGCGGCTCATCCATGTCGATTCATTTGTGCCGGCTCTTAAGCTTTGGGCAGGGTGAGCACATTTGTGCGAATTTGAGCCACGAACCACCACAAATGCTAACTTATATGCGCCGGTTCATGATTAAAACTGACATTGTATTTACACCGGTTCTAGCGAAAATAACTCCATAGGAAGTAGGCCACATTTATGCTTATTCATGGCAAGAACCAGCACAGATGTATTTGTGCTATTTCAAGCCAAGAATCGACATAGACAAGTTAGCATCTACGCCTATCTATGTTTGTTTAACCGGGGGGTATCGTCGGCAATGATTATATATGGGGTTATGTGCTGGATCCAAACTCGATGGTAGCACAAGACAAAGGATTATACAGGTTTAGGCTCTCGTGGTGGAGGTAATACCCTAGTACTGTGTTCTAGGATTATGATGATCTCCATGGGTGTAGAGATGTGTGTATGGATGTAGACGAAGATGAAGATGTCGAATCAGGGGCTCCCTGTCCGCCTTATATAGTGGGGGCCAGGGTTACAAGGTAGAGTCCTGATCGGTTACGAGGTAGGATTCCTATCGCTATCCTTTAGCCAGATACGTAGTTATCCGGGATTACAAGTGTATCTTCCCTATTTGGGATAAACTTCTAGCTTTAAGTCTTTCCTTGCCGGGCAAGCCTCCTAGAGTACGAGCGGTACACGTCCTTATACACCTGACTAGGTCCATTCCCTGTCGGGTGGTATTTTAGGCCCGCCGTATGGGTACCCGGGGTCTATGTTATCCCCAACGCTGATTTTTTGCTAAAACCAGCGCAAATATTTCCCAGTTGATTTTCGTTCTTCTTCCTCACATTTTCCTCAAAGTTCATCTGTAATACTTTGCAATTAAAACCTTGGATCTATTGGATGCGAGAGCCTCTTTTAATTGAAAAGGTTAGCTCTACCTCGAAATCTCAAGTAGCCCCCGAGTGCTTCATACTCGAGTTGCTGCTCCACTTTACCGCACCTTGGATGAGTCATGCCGAATGCTTCATAGATTGTTGATGCTTCTTCCGATTATCTGTGAGGAGACTATGAAGGAATCATAGAGATCCTTAGAGTTGTTAGTGATACCCAGCTCGGAATTGCTGGAGTTCTAGCGGTGGCTCTTTGTAAGGCGCATCACTTTGATTTTTTAGAAGTGCCACCTATACTCGTATTGCAATGTACAACTATTGACCCAACATGGGGTGTACCATGAGTATGGCTGCTTGGTACCTGTCTCTATCTTGTAGAATACAGCAGTCGCCCCATCATGAGGCGTACCTTAAGCTTAGTGGTATCTGTACCCAACCGGAGTGGGATACAGCTAGTGGCCCAACATGCGGCATACCATGAAGTATAGGCATCTGGTTCCGTTGGAACGCAGCGGTCAGCCCAACATGGGGCATGTCATGAGCCTAGTGGTACCTATACCAACCGGAGTGGGATACAGCCGGTGGCCCTAGAGGGCGTACCTTTTGGTTTTGGCTGAATAGTCGAGCGATGCTTATACCCGACCGGAGTGGGATACAGCTGGTGGCCCCAAAGGGCATGCCGTGGTTTTAACCATCTGGTACCTGTACTCGTAGAGTAAAGTGATTGGCCCAACATGGAGCATACCATTTGGATATGGTTCGACCCAATGATATATGTATCCGACTGGTGCGGCACATAACTAGTGTCCCAACATGGGGCATACAATTGTTGTCAGCCGGACAGTACCTATACCCGATCGGAGTGGAATATAGCTGGCAGCCCCACCACAGGGCGTATCGTAAGGATAGAGTTTGTCCGTATGGTATCCATACCCGGGTTGCGGTGTACAACGCCGGCCCTATCCAGGACATACCATCAAAACTCAATCCCGACATCACTGGCATCTGATCCTGACATGCAATAACCAACTAGTGACCCAACACGGGGTATACCGAGAGATGGGTAGTCGACCTAACATGAGGTGTACCGAGGTTGAATTTGGCTTAGCCCGGCTGCGCTTGTAGTCAACAATTGTGACGCGCATTTGGAAGGTTGTAGTTAGCGCTCAGGTCGCATGGTGGCCGATGGCCAGAGGCGTAAGTGTATAACCGTACCAAAGTTGGCGTGGGCGTGTAGCTGTGCCATAGACTTGAACGCTTGAGGCGCGGGCGTAGGCGCGTATCCATGTCGGGCGCTCGTCGAGCTATATATTTGGACGGTCGAGGCATGGGCGTAAGTGTGTGGCCGTTGTCGCTCATTGCGCATGTCCTTCTTACTCATATACGGAGTCGTATAAGGTACTTGATGAGGTAAAAACCCATGAACCCCTGTAACATGTACATGTAGAATTTAGGCAGTATCATGAAAACAGTTATATGGATGTAAAAATCCAACCACTTTGTTTATGTAATTTTAATGTCTTTTTGTTACTTTTCCATTTTGATCTTTAATTCCTCCAAGTAATCTTTCTTTTGTTATGCACTCTGCCCGACTAGTCTAGTCCCCAGGCGTCGGGAATTGACTCACGGCTCTTCCTAGGCACGCATATCGAGTGACTAAAGTTCACCGCTCGTGGATCAGAGCTTCACTACTATGAATAGTACTCGAATTCCTTTGCAATCTTTAAGAGAGAAACAAAAGTACACGCAAGTGCACCTATTAGGTGTAGCCCCCGACTTACTGCTTAGTTGGAGACCGACTAAGTAGCAAATCATGAAACAACTTAGATTATATACAAAGATTATGATAATGAGAACTTAGCTCTGGTGTAGGCGTAGGCGTGCAGTCGAGCCGTAGACTTGGGCGCTTGTGGTGCAAGCGTAGTCGTGTAGCCATATCGGGCGCTGGTGGTGCGCGATGCCATACAATCGAACTGAAGACTTGGGCACTCGTGACGCAGGCGTAGGGTGTAGCCAACTAGCGTGTCGCCGAGCCGTAGACTTGTAGGCGTAGGCTTGTCGCCGAGCGGCGTGTCGCCAAACCATAGACTTGGAGGCGTAGGCATGTAGCCGTACCGTGCGCTCCTAGCGCACGATGGTGTACAGCCGAGCTGAAGATTTGGGCGGTCGTGATACAGGCGTAGGCATGTAGCTGAGCCCGGCGTTCGTGGCACGCAATTGCATACAGCCGAACTGAAGACTTGTGCGCTCGTGGCGCGGGCGTGAGCAGTGTGTCGCCGAGCCGTAGAATTGGAGGCGTAGGCGTGTAGCCGAGTGGCGTGTCGCCGAGCATAGACTTGGAGGCGTAGGCGTGTAGCCGTACCGGGCGCTCGTGGTGCGCGATAGCGTACAGTCGAGCTAAAAACTTGGGGGCTCATGACGCGGGCGTAGGCTTAGGCGTGTAGGCGAGTAGCGTGTCTCTGAGCTGTAGACTTGTAGACGTAGACGTGTAGATGAGTGGCGTGTCGCCGAGCCATACATTTGGAGGCGTAGGCATGTAGCCGTACCGTGAGCTTGTAGCGCGCGATGGCTTACAGGCAAGCTGAAGACTTGGACGCTCATAGCGTGGGCGCAGGCGTGTAGCCGAGTAGCGTGTCGCCGAGACATAAACTTGGAGGCATAAACATGTAGCCGTACCGGGCGATCGTGACGCGCGATGGAGTACAACCGAATTGGAGACTTGCGCGCTCATGACATGGGCATAGGCGTGTAGCCGAGTAGCGTGTCGCCGAGCCATAAACTAGGAGGTGTATGCATGTAGTCGTACCGGGCGCTCATGGCGCGCGATGGTGTACAACCGTGCTGTCGACTGGCGCGCTAGTGGCGTGAGCGTAGACGTCTAGCTGAGTAGCGTGTCGCTGATCCGTAGACTTGTATGCATTGGGACGTAGCTGTACCGGGCACTCGTGGCGCGCAATGGCGTACAACCGAGGAGTACATGGGCCCCCAGGTATCCTCTAGAAGGCCCATAAGGGAGCAGATAGGGGGCGATCCAAGTCGGCCGATCAAGGATAGAGATCACTCGGGTCACACGTGCCTTGAGCTCCAAGGAAGTTCCCGAGGATATGATCTATCTTCATGTAATTAGGAGATCAGCACATGGATGACGTGTAACAGCATAACAAGATTAGGTAACGTGTATCACGTGCTACCGTGTAACTCTATCTCCCCCTACACTATATAAAGGGAGGGGGTAGAGGCCATAGGCAGGAATCATCTTATAGAGCATACGCTGTAATCACCTTGGTCATCTTGCATCCCGCATCTTGATCAAACATAATCACAGAGCACAGAAAGTAGGGTATTACCTCGGCAGAAGGGCCCGAACCTGTATAAACCCATTCTTGTGTTACCATTTAGCTTAGTTCTTGATTAGCGTCCCCTCATACAAATTCATTGCCAGTGGTGACCCCCCCAGTTAATCACCAGTCGACAACCGAGCTGGAGACTTGTGCGCTCGTGGTGCGGGTGTAAGCATGTAGCCGAGTAGCGTGTCGCTAAGCCGTATACTTGTATGCGTAGGCATGTAGCTGTACCGGACGCTCGTGCAGAGCGATGGTGTACAGCCGAGCTAGAGACTTGCGCGCTCATGGCGCTGGGTTAGGTGTGTAGCCAAGTAGCGTGCCGCAGAGCCATAGAATTGGAGGCAAATACATGTTACCGTACCGGGCGCTCATGGTGAACGTTGGCGTACAGCCGAGTTGGATACTTGCATGCTCGAGGCGCTGGCTTAGGCGTGTAGCCGAGTAGCGTGTCGCGGAGCCATAGACATGGAGGCATATACATGTAGCCGTACCGAGTGCTCGTGGCGCGCGATGGTGTACAGCCGAGCTAGAGACTTGTGCGCTCGTGACGCAGGCATAGGCGTGTAGCTGAGTAGTGTGTCGCCCAGTAGTAGACTTGTGTGCGTAGGCATGTAGCCTTACCGGGCGCTCGTGACGCGCATTGGCGTACAGCCTAGTTGGATATTTGCGTGCTAGTGGCGTGGGTGTAGGGGTGTAGCCGAGTAGCGTGCCTCCGAGCCATATACTTGCATGCATAGTTATGTAGCCGGACCGAGCACTCGTGGCACGCGATGCCGTACAGCCAAGCTGGAGATTTGGGGGCGTAGGCGTGTAGCTGAGTCAATGGAAGTAGTCGTTCAAGTCTCCATCAACACCGAGACGCACACGCTGTGGTCAACGTTGAACAGCGCATGCTCGCCGAGGTCTCGGCCGTAGTCGGCGAAATCGGCCGTAGTCGCATTTGATCTCCACGTAGTTGGTGTAGCTTGACAAAGGTCGATGAAAGGCCTCGCTGGTATTCAACGTCCCATGAGATGTGGCTTGACCAATCGTCATGCCATGGCTGGCACCGACGAGCTTTACAAGCTCGCCAAAATTCGCGACCTCTCTGCGCGGTTTATCTTCAAATAGGCGCCACAGTCGCATCCAAACTCGGATTTAGGCGTTCTTGCATTCATTGGAAAGAAAACAAGATAATCTTTCCAACCATCTTATATCACCCTGAAACTCTTTCCGACTCAACGGGAATTCGCGACACAAGTTTCGTATAGATTCTGAACGAGAACAGATCACATAATCTTCTCACATTCATCTCACGGTTGCTGAAGCCGACGTCGCACGATGGACGCCATGATTATTGAGTCTGAATGATTTGTTGCTGATGACGGTCACCATCTGAGATTCGTTCTCCCTCGGGGCCTCGCCGTATCGGAGTCAGAAATTAAGCCCCGGGCCCACTACTCGTCGGTTGGCGGCGGTGGCGATCCGCAACACGACCGGAAGTCCGAGTGAAGCGCTATTGAATTCCCCCCCGGATCGGATGATGTCCGAGTCTGAAAGATTGGATCTTGATGTGTTGGTGAAATCTCTCCCATATCGGATTTAATCCGAGTCCAAAAGAGCAAACTTAGGCCTCCAGCGTATTACACATTGGTATGCGGCGGCGGCATCCTTGAACCTCAAGAGAAGTCTGGACTGGTCATTGCTGAAGTCTCTCTTAGATCGGATCTAGTCCGAATCCAAGGGCTTGATCTTGCCGAAGTTTGCCGGTGACGAAGTTGATGCTCCCGAAGTGAAAATCCTTGCCGAGGATGAAGGTGATGATAAATATGTTAATCGTTGTGGTAGTCATGGCCACCACCCGAGAATCTTCGGCCTGAGTCTCTCCATATCCAAGTCGGGAACCAATCCGTGCATAGTAGCAGCGGCGTTTCATAAGCTGAACGAACGCCCTAGCGAAGCAATGTCGATTCGTCCCCCCGATTTGATTATGTCCGAACCCATGAAAGTGTTGTAGAAGTTTTTGATTAATTCCTCGCGGTACACCACTCAGGAGTAGATGTTGGCGACATTCATCAACCCGAACGGGAGTTGAATTATAGTGATAATTAAGCTCTCTTTAGTTCGGATCTAGTCCTAGTCCAAAAAGAGCGACTTGGTCGTCGAATATGAGTGGTTTGCTGCTGAAGCCATACACTATCTTGAACTTGTTCTTAGTTAGATCATCTTCGTATCCAAATCGAGAATTAAGCCCCTGGCACACCACTCGGGAGTTGGTGGCGGCGGCGTTCCTCGACCCGAATGGGAGTCTAGACGAAGCGATGTCGATGTTCTCCTCAAACTGGATCGGATCCGAGTCCGGAAGAAGTGTTGGTTATCGATTGTTTGGAGAAGCTCCTTGTTGATCCTTGGCGCCCTTGGAGGTATGCCACGGCCTATCCGCACGCCACAGCCTCTGCAGATGGGCTTTATAAGCTTGCTGAGATTCGTGACCTCATCGCACAGTCTGCCTTCAATCGAACGCCCCGGACACATTCGAACTCCGTTTTGGGCGTTCTTTGGCTTCACGGAAAGCTGATGAAATTATATTTCCAACGCATCTAGTCCCGATTTCAAGTTCCCTCTAGATCATTGGGAATTGTCAAGACAAGATGACGTTCAGAATCTGTATCCGACTCGGGAATTGAGCCCTTGCGTACTACTCATGAGTAGATGCTCATGGTGTTCCCCAACCCAAGCGGGAGGTGTTGTTGTAGTTCCCCACAGATTGGATATGATCCGAATCCGAGTGGAGTTCTCCGAAGCCATTCTTGATGTAGTAGGCCCACGAATCGGAAGGCCTTGTCATGGGCGAAGATGACGGCGACTCCGTTGATCGATGTCATCAAGCTTGATGAGATGGATCTTGACGCCGCCCTTACCTGGCGCGCCAACTGTCGACGTTTGTTTAACTGGGGATATCGTCGGCAATAATTATATATATGGTTATGCGCTGGATCCAAACTCGATGGTAACACAAGACAAGTGATTATACAGGTTCAGGCCCTCACGATGGAGGTAATACCCTAGTCCTGTGTTCTAGGATTATGATGATATCCATGGGCGTAGAGATGTGTGTATGGATGTAGATGAAGATGCCGAATTAGGGGCTCCCTGCCCGCCTTATATAGTGGGGGATACGGTTACAAAGGTAGAGTCCTGGTCAGTTACGAGGTAGGATTCTTATCTCTATCCTCTAGCCAGATACGTAGTTATCTGGGATTACAAGTGTATCTTCCCTATTAGGGATAAACTTCTAACTTTAAGTCTTTCCTTACTGGGCAAGCCTCCTAGAGTACGAGTTGTACACGTCCTTATCCACCCGACTAGGTCCATCCCCTGTCGAGTGGTATTTTAGGCCCGTCTTGTGGGTACCCGGGGTCTATGTTATCCACAATGCTGATTTTTGCTAGAACCAGCACAAATGATTCCCCGCCGTTTTTTGTTCTTCTTCCTCACATTTTCCTCCAAAGTTTATCTGTAATACTTTGCAATTAAAACCTTAGATCTATTGGATGTGAGAGCCTCTTTTAATTGAAAAGGTTAGCTCTACCCAGAAAAATCTTAATTAGCCGCTAAATATATTTATTTATTTTTGCTCTACTTATATAATGTCTTGCGATAAGAAATCTTTATTGCATGATTTGTTATAACAATCTTATTTGTCAAAGAGACATATTTTTTTGCATGATTTTTGTTCTAGTTATAATAATCTTTAACCTTGCTAGTTGATAGCTCCTTCTTGCAATTGTTTTAGTAATTCCTCCCCATATGGCAACTTGCCATCCAATAGATTGTAACTCGCCATATACATGATATTATATGATTATTAATTTTAAATATTGATGATTTAATTTGTTATGTTTGCAATTTGATTAAATTAGTTTTTATAAAAACTTTAAGAGTCCTTAATGATAATAAGTGATCTGAAAATAATTTAGATCTTTATGATTTAATATGTTATGTTTACAATTCAATTAAATAATATTTTATGAAAACTTAACAAAAAAAATGGTGTACGAGTGCTTATTGATAATAAATGATCTAAAAATAAATAGGTTTTTCCTCTTGTTATAATAATAATTTTGTGCCACATAATATATTAATGTAACTTGCCATGGTTAACAAGTCATTATTGTTAATACATGAAATTAAATAATAATTGAATTTATGTCGCTTATACTTAATATGATATGTTTACACTTTATTGAAATTAGATTTTATGGACATTTCAAAAAATAATTAATGTAGAAGTGCTTATTGATAATAAATGATCCGAAACTAATTAGGTTTTTGTTCTTGTCATAATAAATTTTTATTTAAATTGTAGATGGATAGGTGATGGATATACAAGAAAAACCATTGTAGCAAGGAGTACATTGAAGGTGTGGCTAGTTTTCTAAGCGTCGTCGATGAGTACAAGAGGAGAGAAAAGACATAGCACGTACTTTGCCTATGCTTTGATTACAAGAATGAAAAGATGTGCTCAGATAGTGCTCCAATTCAAACGCTGTTGATTTAAAGGGGCTTCGTAGATGACCACACATGTTGGACAAATTGTTGCGAAGAGGAAATAACTGAAACTGGCACAAAGAATATCATCAATCTTGAAGCCAATACTATGTCAAGTGATGACGTTGGTAGTAGACTAACTGAGGATGGAAATTTCACCATTGAAAAAAATGACCTTTGCAAGATGTTATGTGATGGAGACTACGGTAGTGAGAGGGTTTAATGCATTCACGGACTTGATACATGATTTTGATGAACCCTTGTACCAAGGATGCAAAGTGGACCGTACAAATTTGAAAACAATGCATAAATTACTACAGTTTAAATGCATGCTTTAAATGGTCGGGCAAAAGTTTCACGGCATTGTTGAGTGTTTTGTCCGGCATGATTCCAGATGGCATTGTGTGAAAGAGAACACGCAGGCTACGCTAGCCGAAAATAAAATTTTCTACACGATCACTCGAGAAATATGCAGGTAGGCGATCATATATCGTTACCCTTGGAACACGTCAGCAGTGGAAGAAGAGTGGGTGAAGCCGCTCGGTGTGCTCCAAAGCATTATTAGTAGTCACTCAAGCCAATCAATGCCAAAGTAGTAGCAGCGATGACTCAACGGTATCCACACGTCCAGGGATAGAATGCTACACATGGAATGCTAGCACGGACATGATGATAAAGGAAATAGTGGATAGGGTTTGGTAGAGAGGGAGCTAGCATGGCTGATCCATTGAGCGTCCCCACCGCGTCCGTTTATATAGCACTACATAGTGGGCCTCTACGTTAAAGGCCTAGTAATTAAAATCTAAGGCACACGTCATACGTGGTTCAGAATACCCACAACTTATGTGGTCCACACCATCCATGAGCCCACATCGTAATGATTGTAATTGGTCATAATCTTAACAATCTCACACTTGCACAATAAATAATTATGCATTAACAATTCCCAAACCTTTTAAGTGTGGGCAACATATTTAGTGCAAATATTCATTGAGTGTTAACATGCTAACATCAGATCTGGGCCATCAGATCCATAAAGAGCGGCTCAGATCTAGAGGGGTGGAAACCCTTTTTCTCACTTAAACGCTTTCATGAAAAACCCCTTGACTTTCTAAGTGGGAAAGTGGCTTCTACCCCTCCAGATGTAAGCCGCTCGTCATGGATCGATGACCCAGGTCTGCTGTTATCATGTTAACATTTAATGAACATTAACACTAGATATGTTGCCTTAAGTATGTGACCCCGTCGGTTCATATGCAGTTTAGTAGTGGACCCAGAATATCCTTTCGAATCCATAGATAAATAGTGGTACCTAGCAGGCTAGTAGTACATATTAACACTCGAATGCACAGAAGGATCATATCGGCTGAACCTTGATGCACTCATATACTGAAATTTTGCCGTGCGACACCAGTCAAACTCAACGCAAGATGTGTGGCACCCTTGTGATAGCTCAACCCATTCACTCGTCAATCTAATGGATATAATTATGATGTGATTATCTAATCACATTGGCATGATCATGCACTTCCTTATTCATCCACACCGAGGGGGCCATAGACATCTCTCCCGTTATCAAGGAGGGGCAAATTTCATCTTGATCTCTTACAACCCACATCATATTTCATAGCATACCCGTAAGCTACCTGAAAGGATCTAGTTGGCCTAAAGGGGTTGAATAGGTTAATGACATAGGCTAAATATCAAATCCTATTCTAAGCAAGAGACACAAGATTACAAAAGTGGAAACAACAAGAAATCAAAATAAGGACTAAATGTAAATGCAGTAGATTAAAAAGAAAAACATAGGGATTTTTTGACCGAGGTTCGGAGTCCTCTTACTCCCTGTTGAGGCAATCCCTTCACCAAAGGACTGATCCTGCTCGAGCCCTCAGCCTCTATCCACTCATGGCAGCTTTTCATCACTCTAGTAAGCAAGCTCTGAGCCTCTCACAGCAACATCTTGAGAGCTTTCACACACGCCATGGGCAAGCTCCTAAAAACATACCACAAAGCCATCTAGGATTGAAAATTCCAAAAGTAACAAGCTTCACAATAGCACCAACTTGGATCATTGACTTTCACACACATAGGAACAGCGTTGGAACAACAAAGGTGGAGCCTTTGGTAGATATGTGAGAAATCTGAAGTCCTAGGCTCTAGTTTAGGCTCATATGGAAGTAATGAAGTTCTTGTGCGGGCTCAATTCTAGGAGAGGGTTTCCAAGAGTTCATATAGGCCAGGATTCAAGAACTAGCCATTTGACACCTCTCCTAGCCGTTGTAAGAAGCTGACAAAGAAGCTTCCAACTGGTACTAATAGATTTACTTTTGCAACCAATAAATCTTCAGAAGAAACATGGGGCAGCCGAGAAAACTAAGTTTGCAGCGGACAAGATAACAATGCAAAACCTTCACACACCGGACTGGCCAGCGTGAACTGCAATTTGTGTTTGTGCTACATTGCTTAGGATAAGTTCACAATGGACTGTTCAGCGTGAACTGAAAACACACTAGACAAAGAAAAACGAAAGGACCTAAAGAAGATGTTCACGTCGGTCTGTCCAACGTGAATTCAGAATGCTATGGATTTTGAGAGAAATAAAATAAAAATAGGATGTTTGCGGCGTAGACCGGAACTTTTGTAGAAGAAATTTTGATAAAGAGAATGACTTAGTCCAATAAAGATTCTGCTCCAAACTATTTAGTGAGATAGAAAAGCGAATTACCCAATTAGGTAATACCTCATGAAATCCCCTTAATAGTTAAATAAACTAAAAAGATACTAGCTAAAGTCTTGATTCATCTCCCAAACCTAAAGAATACTATTAAAAGATCCTTAGTCTTGCAATTTGAGCTTGATGTTGAACCACCAAGGATAAAACCTAGAATTTGTGAGCCTTAATTGTCGACTCCTGTGAACTCACGGCCCCGAGGGTCAGACCACCGAGATTTGTAGAGAGGGGTGAGCGGACTGCTTGGACCTATGTGTTCAAACTCGCTACGCAACGATGAGAGAGAGTGTGCGTGGACCCTAAAGACAGAGAGACCTCTCGATGGAGATAACAGCCCTACTCCAACAGTTCTTTGCTTTGTGGATCAAAGGAGTACAAGGGGAAATGGTGAGGACCACCGCCGAGGATGGACCTCGGCGACAAACGAAAATGATACTTCCTACCTATAACCTCGATGTGCTGGAGGCTCCACTACTCCGTCTAACTCCGTATGTTGAGCTTACAGGGAGCTCCCTGAGTGTTCGTACTTGGGCAACCCCTCTTAGCAGGAAAGCAGGTCTTTGGTTAAGGAGCTTTGACCTAGTCAACGTGGGTAGCAAAGTCTCACTAGGGGGATGTTGTCAGTCTTCCCCCAGTTGGCGCTACCTACGTCATCCTACCTCGTCTGCTAGCCCCAGGGCTCATGCAGACGCCACTTTGGTGTGTGTTCGGGACTTATTAATTACAACTTTACATGATCGTACAAAGTGGGAGCGCCTTGGCTACCTCTAGGAGAGGAAATTTCTTATCGTCAGGGATTGGACTTCGGGGTGCGTGTCCGCTCTAGCACGGATCTTTCGAGCGATGGCCTTTTGAAGACCCTAGCTAGGCGGCTAGAGGGGGGTGAACAGACGCCAATCAATTTTCACGCTTTCTTTTTGCACATGCAGCCCCTCTAGCATTCCGCAGAAACTGCTTCGTGTCAGAGATCAAATTGCGATGGACAACATGACAACTATGTATGCCCATGACTTGTATGGATGATATCCATATGAATATGTGGGGATTTTAGAGGCACAATCCTGGTTGTCGTCCAAAAAGATGAATCAATTCAAATCTTGCTTTTGAAAATAGATCATGACAAAACCTCAAAGCAACTTTCAAAAACCAAAAGCAGATTCTTTCAGAACTTGTCCTCTCATGGAGCAGGTTGTATGCTTAGTATTTATTGAATAATGATATTGATGCAATCCTGATCCACCGGGTTGTCATTCGAGCTCTTTGCTCGAGGACGAGCAAAAGTTCAAGTTGGGGGGGTGTTGACGTTAAATAAACACCAACTTTATACGTCAACATATTCCGGAATTCCGGCATTTCGGACGAAAAATCAAGGTTTATACTATCATTTTATTTATTCTAATAAAGTTCCACAAGTTTTGGTGAGTTATGGTCTACAGGTACAAAATGGGAAAAACCAGAACCGAACTGGGCAAAAGGCCAGGCCGGCCGACCCAGCCACGTCACCAATCCGGCTCCAACTTCTCCCAAGTGGTCTAAAAGCACAATTTGGAGACATCCCCACCGTCCACTTCAGTCGGTTTGATCTGATGGCACCAATTCCTTCACAAAAGAGCCTTGGATTCTTAAGGAACCATTACTTGCCGGTGTCAACTTAACCAACCGACCTAGGGAGGCAATCTACACCGTCTATGGAGTATCTCAGCGAAGTTGGACGGCCAGATGGGCAAGAAGTGGGTCGGCCGACCCACTAGGCCGGCCGACCCCCTCTTTGATGCTCCTTGGATTCTCCTTTGGAGGGGGGCTTGGTGACACTTGTCCCTACACGTGGAAGACCCCAGTTGGCTACGGACCACTATAAATAGACCACTCTCCTCACTTGTATCACAACACACAATACATCACAACACTCTTCATTCCACATAGTAGAGTAGCTCTTAGTCTAGTAGTAGTTGGGAGTTAGAGTCAACTTGAGCTGAAGCTCGGAGTTCCGGACTTGTCTTCGGGAATTCGGGTAATAGCTCTTGTACCCTTTCCTAATTGTTTCAATTAGTGAGATCACTTCATTCATTGTCTATGTGTTGATCTTTATTTGAGTTGAGTATATCTACATAAATGAGTCATGTGGATTTGCCTTACCGGTAGCTTGTATTCGTCTGGAATTAGTTTAGGTTCTCACTCATATATTGTAAGAGCCAGGCATTGAACCAAAATCAACTTCTTTCTGGTACTGAGGAAGAATGATTAGAAATAGTAGTAGACGTGGTGTCTGAGACTAGGACTAACTCGGTTTACACCCGGGCCACGTATATATGGTAGGTGGTAGGTGGTGACAGCCCTATCCATCCGTAGATATTAATAATCTCATGCGTAACCCACAGCGTCCGGCTTTGGATAAGTAGAGCCCTATCGGAATGATCATAACCATTCGGGATTTCAATTCAGGATAGCGGGTGGTAGTGAATGTCCGAGCTCCGACGACGAATACCAAGCGAACCACTGTTTGATTACCAAAGCTCACTCAATAAACTGAATCACACAATTTTGTGAACTTATTAAACTTGTCGCGTTGTCCTCCCAACTATCTATCTAGCTAGAGTAGCTTTCTCTCTATTTGTTTGTGAATATTTATCTTGTGTGTGTCACCGATCCTTTTTATCCTAACCCCCGATACCTAGACTGGCTGGTATTTTAAATAATTAAGATATAGAGGATTGTCTCTTTACCCTCGTTCCCTGTGGATTCGATAACTCTAGGAATACTCCTGGTGAAAACTACAAGCGATATCCGTCCACTTGCGGATTAATTTCTTTGAGCGTAACTATCGCCAACAAGTTTTCCGGCGCCGTTGCCGGGGAACGCAGTGGTTTTTTTCAAAAAAAAAAGAGATAAAATTTGCTGGCTGGACAGATTGGAAGTTCACTCATGGCTCCCGCAAATTTCTTAGCACTTCTGTTGTTTCTTGGTCCTGTAGAAAGCAGTCGAGTGTTGCGCAGTGCACTGCAGAGGCTGAGTATGTTGCCCCAACTGCATGTTCCAATCAAGTTGTTTGGCTCTGTGATGTGCATTAGGTCGGCCCGATCTTCTGGAGATGTCAAAACCCCAGCTTCACCGAGATCCACTCATGATCGATTGCTAGTCCCAGAGATCAATGCTAGCAACTCATGAGCGACAATTGTTGAGCATCACAACACAATCACAATTAATTAAGAAATTAACATAATAATGCAAAAGCAATTGTAGCACAACCAATTATTACAATAGTTTGAATAAGACCATATAGTATAGTTCGGAGTTGCGAAAATTCAAATAATGCAGCGGAATAAAGATACGATGATACTCTCTAATCCAACCCTCTGAGCGACAGCTGATCTTGATCGAAATCCGGCACAGAATTCTCCTGATCTTGTAGGCAACCGGACCCGAGTCTTCTGAACAAATATATATCAGTGGTTTGTATAGTGAGTACACGGTTACCCAACAAGAATCCTAATAATGAATGCAAGGATATAACAAGAACATGATGGCAAATTTGCATAAACACCTATTCTAGTCAAATTAATTAAAGTGTTATAAAACATTTGCTGAACAGATAATAATAAGATTCCCAAAGTAACACATAGAGCTCGATTTCGAAAGCCCCTCTGCGGAACTGCACGAACCTCGAATAACTCAAACAAAACCAACCCATCAGGTTATTGATTAACACATGAGACTACCATATACGACCTTCCTCCCCTCACATGACCGTGGGAAAGGCTATCCTGATAGTTTTAACCTCTGCAGAGTGTAGCACACTTTACCCACCATCCTAGTGATACTTTTATGTCTTAGCTCTTCCATTGGAGCCCAGACCAAGTAACGATACAAGGCGATTCATTAGTTCCTTCTGTTAACACCGATACCCCTCTAAGGTTTTTGACATCTCGGGTCCTCCTCTTGAGCTGACGGACCGCAGCCCGATCTTTTCAAAGTAAAGTGTGTTAACAGTTTTCCCTAACTACTAAGCCAGGACTAGCACATGTTGGCCGACATGCTAGAGCTAGCACCTATGGTTGCGCTAGTATGGTTTGGCCGGATAAGCACACGTCAAGGGTCCTTAGACCAAGTTGACTACCACCACCACAATCCTCATTCCACAAAACCACCCGACTTGCCACCTTTAGTAAACTCAGGCCACGTATGTTTTAGTTGATTAGGTTATTAAAGTAACTCAGCAACTCCAATCATACCAAGTCACAAGATAAGTAAATGATGAATAACCTAACAACTAATAACCCACGAGCACTAGCATCTATGCACAAGGATAGGCTAGGAAAATAACTAAGGCAACAATAAATGGCTAAATTCACAGGGTAGATGACTCAGTGTGAATAAATAGGACTCTAACCCTTCCCATCATTTCATGCATGAGAAAGGTAAATAAAAACGATAATCGGGTGAGTTTTACAAAATAGGAGAGCAAGATGCAATCTATCTTGCCTTGGTAGAACTCTGGCTCTTGAGGTCCTCCTTCGGAAAGCTCTAGGAAAAACGCCGAACATTGCGAACACTGACAATCTACACGTAGATGTAAAAGCATAAGAACAAAAAAATTATAAACAGAACATATACCTCAAATAAATATATAAAATTCTAGGCTATTTATGGGATTTAATGGGTCTGAAATCATCCAAATTGGAGATCGGATGCTCCCTAAACAAATCCTGTAAGTTGGGAGAAAATCAGAAAAGACAGAAAAAGATTAAACTGGCTTAATCAGCCGAGCCGGACCAAACCAGTGGCTCAGCGTAGTGGCACGGGACATGTGGCGGGCTAATGTTGGCGGCGCTACGCGGAACGGACGCGGGCGCAACCCGTGGCGGCAGAGCGGCAGCGGCGAAGTGGCCTTGCCATGTGGCGCACGCGGATAGGACGGCGGCACTAGGTCGACACATGGCAAGGCGCGGTTGGTCGGCGGGGCTGGGCCAGGTGGTGGCGCGGCATTGGCAGGCGGTGATTACGGGCAGGGCGCGATCGGCGAGTTTGCCGATGGCGAGGGCGGCGCGGCAGCGACGGCGGCAGCGCCCATCAACTACGGCGAGCCCTAAAACGCACCAACCTTCACCAAAATCAATGAACCAGGTATCCATCTGGACCATCTCAACGAGCTCCACGCAATGGAGGCATCTACACTTGGGTTTGGGCAAAGCATAGAGAGATCTACCTCGAAAACCACCTCAAGGCTAGGGTTTTTGATGGCTAGGGTTTGTATCTGGGACTTGCACGAGTTTTAGAGGTGAGGGGGGTCTTGGGGTGTATATATAGTGTGGTGATCGACCTAGGTCAGGTCCTTAGTGGGTAGAATTTGAATTGGGCTCAAATTCTAATCTGAAAAGGTTTAGAAAACCCCCAATTTGCGAATTTTCATAAATCCGTAAATTTTGACTTGGGCTTCTGCCTTTGGACAGGTTTGGGGCTCAAATAACTATCCTCCAAGTTTGGGCTTGATTCTCCCACATTTCCTTGTCATTTCATGGGTTTGACGGGCTCCCGGCAGAACGGCAATACTCTACCGAATCATGGGCTAGCCTTGGACTTTGGACTTGAAATTTGGAGGGTGCCTAAATGGTGGTCTTTAAGATTTATTGGAATTTGTCCAAAATTTTCCTGAAAGGTTTTCTCTGGTTTTGGCTTAAACCTAATTTAAAATAGTTTAAACAAGGGTTTTGTATATAACAATTTGCTTTTATTTTATTTTCAAGGTTTTGAAAATACAAGTGACATACGACAAAATTGAGGATGTCACAGGAGAGAACGATACGTTGATTTGCGAGATGAACATGTTGTGATCTTGGGTTGGATGTCCGCACCACTCTGCTTTACCTTGAAACACTTTGGGTTGGTTCAAACAAGTGTGCAACTTCTCTGTAACAATACCTATCCCATCAACATTGCCAAAAACCTAGTGCAACGCTCTAGCGCAAAGCATATTGACCTGAGATATCACTTTCTTAGACACCATGTGGAGAAGGGTAATATAGTATTGCAGTTTGTTGAGACTAACCTTCAGTTGGCTGATATCTTCACCAAGCCACTGAACAAGGCTAGGTTTGAGGCTATCAGGGGGGAGCTCGGGGTTGTGAGCTTGGTTAGCTTATAGTCAGGAGGAGCTTGGGCTACTTGTACTATATGTAATATATTTTATCATTTCCCTACAATGGGGTTGAATTCAGGCTTAGTTATATTGTGTAGGCAATCAACACTCTTCAATTAGACTTCTGGTGTGCTTTGGCATGTACCTCTCATTTTGTGTTTACGTTGCTATCATGCGTAATAGGCAGTCGATCTTCACTCCTTTGGCTAGGTTGATCCTTCATAGTCTTATAGGTCTCTAGGTAGACAGGGTATGTGTCGTGTCCCTAGTATCCGAGGTGTAAAGTTGTCTTTCCTAGTAAGACGCAAGTGGCAGATGAGATCCAGTAAAAGGTTGAGTGGCTTCTATTCTTGCAAAAAATTTTGTCAAATTCAATAAATTTCTATCAAAAACGCTGACTGCTGCGCAGATGAAAGTTTCTGGACAGATTTGCAACAAGTCAAGAACTTGATCTCTTGCCTCTCATATGGTTGCAAAGAGTGTGGCAAATCATATTAGCAACCTCAAGGATTCATAGACTATCAATAACCAGCAAGAAATCACCAAGACTCATCTCCAAATAAGAGCTCCAAAAAGGGGAAACAAAAGGAAGAAGAACTTGGAGCAAATCAATACAAGATGATCATGAAGATGAGAGATTTCATTGCATAGAAGTTGGGGGATTACAAACCACACTCCATGTGGTCACAAGCACTCTAAGTGCCACCCTTATACACCCAACTCACCCTCTCTATTTCTCAAATTTTCAGCTCAAAGGGGATGAGGAGGAGGTGCTCCCATCCCCTCAATTTATAGCCCAAGGGTGAGATGCCCTAACACCTAGAGCCCATCTCTACCCTTCATTTGAGGATGAGTGGCCGAGCCGTTCGATCCTATGGACGAACCAGATTTGCCACACAAGAACTAAAATTGGCTGGGAAAAACACTAGCCACCTGCTCCCTTCTCCCTCAGAAAATCCGCAGCAAGCGAGCGAGGGGACCGCAACGGCGACTTGGCGGCAAAAACAGATTGGAGGCGCGAGCTAGGTGGCGCGGCGGAGGGTCTCGTCGGTGACCGCGTGCCACGCTCCGACGCGGCGCGCGGCTCCGTTGAGCAGCTCCGCGGCGTTGCGCGCGAGGCGGCAACGGAGCAGAGGAGCCAACGGAGAGCGCAACCGGCGGGAGCAGAGGGCACGACAGCGACGGCGACTACGACTTGCCGGCAAGGTCAAGGAGTCCCACTGGTGGCCCGATCCATAAGGGCCGCGCAAACCCTCGGATTTGGGGATTAGGATTTTCAAATCCGGGCACTTCGGAACTCCATTGAGGGGATTCTAATGCATTTTCATCATGAGCTTAGAGTAAATTTGCTTCGGATTTGACTAATTTAAGCCAATAGGGTTTCGGATTGGCGGAACTTTGGGGATTTTCTTTCGGGTTCCAAATCCGCATGATTCATCTCCTTCTATATGCTTTCGCGTGACCCCAAAACACTAGGAACTAATGTCCAAATTGCTTGTGCATTAACCTAAAGGGATTAAGCACTAATCCTGAACAATCAGGACTAAACATAATTTGGCTAGCTGGGGCCTGTTCCCAACCGGGACTATAGCCACTGAAATATGTAAAAAATATCGCAAACCCAAGGCTCGAACCTAGAATCTCATGCCACTACATGACTTTCTACTCACCATTCTAACCGACCCATCCATCCACGCATATTGATTAGAGTAGGATATGCATTCCTTTTGAAGTTTGCTAGAACGAGCCTTTAGTACCGGTTCGTAATACGAACTGATACTGACGAGCCTATATCAGTACAGATTCGTATTACAAACCGGTACTGATGAATCCGTGCGTTAGCTGGCCTGTACCCGCCTGCAAAAGGTATTTTTACTGTTGCCTCCAACCGGTACCGAAAGTCTAAAATTGCTACTGTTACTACGAACCAGTACTGGTGCACTATTAGTACCGGTTTCAATCCAACCGGTACTGATGTGCCGGTAAATTAGGCCATTTCTCTAGTAGTGATTATTTTAGGGTTCAAGTTAGGCATAATGTTGCTCTGATACCAACTGTTAGACTTAACCTTAGACTTAAACATCATCAGATTAATCTAAACAGGATCTCCTTAGCCTAAACATGAGCACCTAATACTAATTACATAGATCAAAAGGTTAGTGGCCGCAGGAACATGCCATCGGTAGATGAACTTGTAGATCGCTTACTTGAAGAGGGCTCGGTGCAGAGAGGCCGTAGATGTGGCTGGAAGAAGAAGCAGAGAGGGTTTCGGGTTCCCGGACTTTTACTTGGACAACGGCCTTCCCAGTGATTCAGCACTCCCCAAATCGATAGGGCTTAGTTGGACACTTTTATCCTTTTGGTGACGAGTTGAGTCGTGTATACGATAGAAAAGGAACGTAGGGGTCTTATAGAACACTGCACAACGTGTCGCAACCACCGTCGGTTTGTGCGCCCCCGATCAGGGCACCTAATGGGGAGCGAGTCTCACTAAGGACTCGGACTAATTAGTTAGCCGCGAGAACATCCCAGCACGCAGATAAACACACTTGTACCGGTTTTGTCACCTGTAGATGGCTATCAAATCTGTTCCACTTTGTTGTGCCGGTTTAAGAATCGGTACAGGTGGAAGTTATGAACACCACAAATGATGTTTTCTGCCGCTGTGAAGTTAGGTAGATTAATGATCCATGCAAAGGAAGAGGAATTAGATAACAAATTAGTGAAATCAAGGGGAAACTTCGAACTTAAAATATACAATCAGTATTTAACATGTTCATCGATCATTACATAATTAAGCTAGTATAAGTAAGGTGCGCACAGTCTTGAGGCGTGTGTTATCTATGGACTTGTGGACTACGGGATCTTGTCGCCATAGAGCACCGAGTAGGCGACGTCGGCCTCGTCCTTGGAACGCCCCCGCCGCGGCCACGCCAACGGCAGCACCAGCGACGTCGCGAACCGCGCGGACATGGATCGCCGGTGGGAAGACGGCGGCGAGAGCGGCGCCGATCCGACCGAGCTCCGGCGACAGGATGACGTCGGCGCAAGAGTCTCCTCGCCGCTGCAGACGCGCGAGGCCGCAGCGGGTGGAGGCGCGAGCCTTGGAGGGAGTAGCAGCGACGCCGCCATGGACCCCGCGACAGCTCCGCCGCCGCCATGGCTGCCGTGGTGGTGGGGCGGCTGCTTTGGGATGCCCGGCTGAAGCTCCCACTTGAAGGGGATGGAGCCCGGCCTTTTGAACGACTCGTCCAACGCCGCCATTAATTAGCAGTTTCTACAACAAAGCGGCTGCTGCTGCTGCTGCTGCCGCTCTCTCGTGTTTTCTGGTGTATATATGGATGTTAGGAAGAGGTTTCGTTGGAGCACATGCATGACGAAGGCTAATTGATGGAGACGGATTAGATTAACAGGCATTGATAGCACCATGCCATGCCAGACTGCCAGATCCCGTTTTCTTATATCGTGACGTCCAGAGAGAACCGTTTTTGCATATTGCACCTCGCCTTTTAGATTATTGTCAACCATCAATTTTCACTTACCTTAAGAGTCGGCATCCCATGCACTAGTTTCTGAATCGTTACACTAGTGCGGAAGATAACAACGCCGATACAAGCATACAATGATTTTAACATAATCCCTGAATATTACATGTCCAAGTCACGCCCTTAGGCGATTTTAGTATGGCGATTAACAGTAGCCTTTAATACAAAATATAGTTCAGAGTAAAACAGCGAAACCCAAAATATCTAGAAAAATTGGCCAAATGACACTCAATTCGTTGACACAGTTCAAAACGACACTCTATTCGTATCTGTTTCCTAAAATAACACCGGGGCAACGAATTTTATTCCAAAATGACATTTTCGCAGTTTTTACTTCTTTTGGCACCTTTTTAATAATTTCCTTCCATTTTTTACCCCTTTTCTATATTTTTCATCCTTTTTACCCCTTTTAAAATAACACCGCCGCCGCCCGCTGCCATCACGCTCGCCGCCATCGCACTCACACCGCGGCGAATCCCGTCGCCGCCCTTGCCTCCGCCGCCGCCACAGCTCCCGTCGCCGTCGTGGTTGCCGCCACCTACGATCTCGTCACTGCCGCCTGTTGCCGTCACCCTCGTCGCCACGGATCCCGTCCCCGCCGCCGCTCGTGTCGCCGGCCTGGCGGCGCCGCCGCCGCCGGAGTTGAAGGAGAAGCCGATGGATCAGGAGAAAGACGAAAAATAAAAAAGGGTAAAGAAATGCGAAAATGTCATTTGGGAATAAAATCCGTTGTCCCGATATTATTTTAGGAAACAGAGACGAATTGGGTGTCGTTTCGACTTGTGGCAACCAATTGGGTGACATTTGGCCAATTTTCCCAAAACATCTACCCCAAAAAAATATCGCCATGGCTATGCAACTTGCGAGCGACTCAACTCTAAGACTCGTCAGGCCCTCCGAAGTCCTGTCCTTCGTCTTCATGGCACACGTATGGATCCTCCTCGATACCATCGTCTAAAGCAGTATAAGTAGGCGAGGTCAGTGTCATCCAAACGCTGGCAAGTTATCACTTCCCTTGATGCACATAGTGATAGAAGGTTTTGATTGGGGAAAGGGTTATTTTATTTGCGTAAACCCAGGTTTTAGAATGAGTTTAAATTACCCTATCTAGCATTAATTATAAATGTTCTTTTAACGACCAGGAGTTCAGCATCATACCAATCATTACCCAAGCCCTAACCGACAGACCTTGTCCACCGACTTTAAAATGAGTAACACAACATACTTGACCTTGTCCTCATTCAAACTGAACTTCATGTTGCTCCAACATTTTCCTAAACCCGCCATCCTTCTGGGATTTGGCAATCCCATTGTGGGCCACACTTGCCATAGCCTGCCCACCTCGGCCTAGGGGGTTGCCAGCCCACACTAGCCTGGCGTCACCCTGGGGATGTGTGGCCTCCATCACCACCGGTGACGACCAATGCCAGTCCCTATCAAGAGTGGTCCCAAAGGGCCTCCGCAGAGCGCTCGCAAGTGACGATCTGAAACCCGTACTCCGCGCAATGGGCACACGTTGCGTTGGAACCATCCTCCATATGGCAGCGATCTCTCCGCTACGCGTGTTCTTCCGCGCTCCTCCTAGGTAAGCCCTGACTAAACCCAGAACAAGGCATCTCGTGCCTTAATCATCCTTCAGGATGTCATCCTTGGGGCAACTATCCAACCAACTTATCTCTACTTCAGTAATCCATGACCTTACCACACATGAGCTATCCCAACCAGCCCACCAAACCTGACCGACAAACCACACATCTAATAACCACAAACAACATTCAGCTCATCATACATCTATATTAGCCCTAACTGTCACATGTCATCTCTTTTGAATGAATGAATGACCGGTGAATATCGGTTCGCGTGTGGACTACATGGGCCTCGGGTATCCTCTAAAAGGCCCATGAGGAGGCAAATGGGGGTGACTCAAGATGTCTAGATTAGGATAGAGACCACTCGGGTTACACATAACTTGCCTGCCAAAGATGGTACCAAGGATAGAGTCTAGCTTCATGTAATTAGGAGATTCATGCTTGTAAATATCGGTGCATATCATGTGCTGGTATAACAGAATCTAGTATGTACTGGATAGAACCATGTAACCTTATCCCCCCTGTACTATATAAAGGGAGGGGTAGGGGCATAGAAAAAGGCACACATCTACATCGTTGTCATAGACATTTGCACCCTTGTCATCTGCGAATCCACGCAGAAGCATAATCCCATAACACAGGACTAAGGCATTATCTCCGAGTTGAGGGCCTGAACCTATATAAATCCTTGTCTTGTGGTTCTAGAGCATCGCCCCACAACAAATTCATTGCCGACGGTGACCCCCGATTAGCCACCAGTCGACATTGCAGTTCCATGGCTAGTTGCCAGAAGATTCATTTGGATCTAAGCAAATCTAAGCAGGTTTTACCCATTAGGTAGGGTTAAAGTTGTTACCAAACTATTCTTAGGCTAACAGGGGTATGACAATCAAGGCAGTCATAAAGGCTAAATAATGAAAGGGCAGACATGTATATTTATAACATGATTAACAAATAGGCAATTAATAAGCATGCATTTTAATAATAAACAATATAGTTTGGGAAAACTGGGTGATGAACATGATTATATCGATGTTAGTCTGCACTAGGGAAAGTTGCAATCTCTTCCTAATACGGGTAAACATCTATAAGAGTAAGTGTTTTACTCGCCTTGTTCGGGTGGGAAGTCTTCCTCCGCGTCACCAAATCTTCCCTCGGGATCGCCTAAGTTTAATCACACATATAATCCAATGAATACTCATTGGTGCAAATAGAAAACATGATGCATGCACGTGATCTAGGTCCTATCATCGACACCTCGTTGTGTGCAAGGTCGGATAACCGTACTATTTACGTATGATATGCAATGCATGCCATAAAGTATTATATATAAATAATGACCCAAAATACGATATTACATGCTAACGTAGTAATGAAGTAATTAGGGAATATACGGGCGACATACGATGACGACACTTCGTAAGATGGCTCACTTACAGAGTTACATGTATTGGTGGTGACATTATCTAAGTTTCCCTAAATATAAGGTGCAATATAGACTATAAACTATTATTGTACATTTTCTAAGATCAGTACCTATTTTAATTAGTAAAGGAATCATTAATTCTTTGATGGTGTTTGCCAGAATAATTCTCTAATGAACTTATTTGGACAAGAATGGCAAATTTATAGTTTTCCCTAATTATTAGAACACTAATCTACCTTATTTTATTTTTTCAGGATTTTATTAGGTCAAATTCCTTATTTCATACTAAAAGCCCTCATAATTCTATTTTAAGCATTTTCTAAGTAACAGGGTTACATTTTTCCTATCAAACAATGCCTAAACATAATCACATTGGTTGATTACTTATTTTTATAAAATCCATAACAGTCTCATCTATTTGTCTAAATTTTTCTAGAATTTTTGGGGCCTCTAAGTATTTTTAAAAAATCTATAACACTTTCTATATTTAATTAATTGATTAAATCTGCGGAAAAAATGGTAAACAGTAGCGGGGTGAGCCAGCGAATGAACCAGGCCCAAAGCAGATTCGGCCCACGGCCTTGCCACGCGCGTACCGCGCTCGCTCGGGACCCCATACGCCGAAGGCATATTCCCTATGGGCTCTACCGCAAGGAACCAGCACCGCGCCCAGGGGTGCGTCCACTTATACTGCCCAGTGGGCCAAGGGCCCACATGGCAGAGACACAAGCATCCCTATTTTTATCTCCCGCGCGAAGGGTTATCCTAGCAGGTGGGGCCTACATGGCAGTGGCTCAACATGTTTCGGTCCGCACGAATCTTGGTGCTAACCCGACGGCTCATGGTCGTTGTCTTCCTCTGGCTGGGAGACGTGGCTGGCGATGACAGCTCGCGCCGCGGCGGCACTACAGCTCCGATCCAGCCATGTGCGTGCGTGCACCAGCACTTGCTGCTCTCAACAACCATGAAGATGCCCGCGCCGAGGCCGGAGGCAGCCAAACGCTGCAGCGTGACGAGCGAAGGCAGAGCCAAAGGCTCGCTGAAGTTGACGAGCCTAGCTACAGATCTAGAGGCTATAAAAATGGACGGAGAGCGAGAGGAGGTTACGGATGTGCTCACCAAGGGCTATGTCGAAGGCGATTGAGCTCGGAGACGGCTAGCGTGGAGGGGCTCGCTGGTGACCGAAACAGAGACATCGTCGACAAGGCTCCTTCGGATGGCTCCGCTGAAATTGGGCGAGGCAAAAAGGTTAGGGTGAGGTATGGAGGCTCTAGGCGAACGGAATTGACCCCTTGCTGACGCAATCGACGAGAATGTCTCCGGCGACGGCGCAGAGGAAATTTGGGGGAAATGGGAAGGATGAGCCAGAGGGGACCTTAGACTCGGTTTAAGGCGTGTGGGGGTGAGAGCGATGAGTGGTAGTACGAGCACGGAGCTACGTGGTTTAATGGCGATGCGACAGGGCAGGGCACGCTGGCGGCTGGCTTGCACGTCATGGCGAAAATCGGAGCACGGCGTAGCATGCCAGGCGTAGGCTTTTTGACTTGGGCGGCCACTGGTGATGATGAGGCGCTGCAGAAGCAGATCGCAGAGCGATTTGGTGGGCAATGCCCAATGGTCGGTGGCTATGGCCCGGCGGTTCGAAGCTAAGGATCGGTCGCTGAAGGGGTGGCCCACGGCCCACCAATTCACTGCCATCCAGGGCTCGACATTGAGATGTACTAGGCGTGGGGCGATGAGCCAGGGCACGACGCGGCTGCGACCTGTGCACGGTACCTAGGCAATGGCAGTCGGCGCAGCGGCGAGCAGGGGAAGCAGAGTGTCCAGGAGCACTCACACGCGGGAAAGAGAGAGAGAAACGCACAGGAGAGAGAGAAGGGAGAGAGAGCACGCTCTCCAGCTTAAATTCAAATGAGATTTTGAATTTCACCAAAAATTTTTAATTGCACAAATTTGGGGTGTTACAATTATTAATTACCAAAAGGTCAACGTGTGCTTGCAGACTGCAAGTGATACTGAATGCTGCAGTTACGGGCTTAAAGCTAATCGCCAGAGAACTATCGCTGGCAATTCGAAACTATTACCGGTGACGATAATTTCATTACTGGTGGTTCTATAACCACTAATGATAATAGTTATTACTAATTATTCTGTCTCGCTGACCCATCCACTAGCGACGACAGGCGATATTCACTAGCGATTCTTTACCCGATCTATTTTTTTATCGCTAGCAGTTTGTTGCCCCAGCCACCGGTGACAAATTTGTAAAGGCAAACAATTACACATAAAATTGGCTAGTCTCAGGTTTTGCTAGCAATGCCCTCTGTAAGCACAATCGATAACACACATTTTACTCATCCATGCTCACATATAGCACAAAATCGTAGAAAAAAGCTCTCATATACAATCATAAGACAATAAATCACATGACCATCCACAATATCAACATTAAAATATAATGAGATCCACATCTACATATCACAAGTATCAACATCAATAGAGGTTCAACTAGATCCACGTGAGCATCCACATTAATCATTTTACATCTACATGAGCACAGAAGTTTCAGCATTACATTAAGGTTCATTCCACCGCTACAACATATAGACAAGTTCACAACATAAAGAAGTTCACAAGTTTACATCCACATGAACACATAACTCTCAAAAGTAGAAAACAGTAAGACATGTAAAAAAGATTATAAGTCTACCTTGTCATTTGTAAGCAAATAATGATGTGTACCTTATCACAAGCTGCAAATAAGTCACAATCATATTTGCACAAGCATACAAGTAAGAGCTATTAAACTTAGTGATCGAAATAAGTCACAAGAAAATATGTACAATTAAATACCTCGTGATCGAAATGCTTGGACTTTAACTTAGCCATGATCATGAGATATCCTCAAGTATTCATCATGGAGGGCACGACACCCGAGACCCATGTCGGCTAACGTGGCTTTTGAAGCGAATGGCTTTCCCATAATGAATTTTTTATTTAGTGTTGGCCAGAGAACTTTAGCTTTCGGTGTACGAGCATTGGTGCGTAATGACACTATGGCCTTCTGATCTTTTAAGCATCATATGGCCTTCACCTCCGGGGCACGACTAAATTTTTTCTTGCTTTCTATAGTCGTCCTGCCGACCTTCTACGATATGAAATATTTATATGGTGAGGACAGGCATGGCGCTTATCACCTACACCCTTTGAGTTCTTCTTAGAAATGTTGAGTTCTTCTAATTAATCCGGTGACCTTGGGTTGGCTCTCTGCTATTGAGGGGTGTGGCTCCATGAGTTCTGCGGCATTGGGTTGTACACGAGTCATTGGGTTTTTCAAGATGATGTTCTTTTTCAGTGACTGGACAAATGAAAGGATTGCATCCCCTACTATGTGGATTTCATCATTTAAGGATTCACCGGGGGTTCTCTTTGCGTTGTCGTGTATATAATTTACTTTGACCTTAGCATAGCCCTTGTTATCTTCGCCCCATGCAACAACATCCTACAGTAGGGTGGGTACACCTGACCCCGACCAACCCCGATTGAACATCCAATCAGGTACGATACAAAGAGCTTGCAAGTGGTAACGACCTACATCGATAATGTTTCCCATCAGAATACAGACTAAACTACGAGCATAACGAAATAAATATGTTAGGTACATACCTCAATTAGATCCACCTGTCCGTCAGGAGGCCCTTTGGGTGTAGGTGGAGAAGTGCAGGTCTTCTTCAAATTGGATGGTGTGGCACCAATGGGAGGTGGTGGTGTGGCATCAATTTCAACAGATGGAGGGTTGATGGGTTGTTTCTTAATCATATCATATAGATTTTTTATCATAGGCTCAAATTCCTTACGTAGTTTCTACGTTAGTTCCTATTCTATGGATGCTATAGATTTCTTCTTTCTATAATCCAGGTACTTTGGGAACCCCTCCTTCCATTGTATGTACACCCCCATGCCTCGTGTGGGGGTCTGGTTGCTCCTTGTTGTCGAGGCCTTTCGTCAAGATGTCATGTGCCCTTTCTCCCAAAACAATCCTTGTGAGGATTTTGGATCTTATTCTAACTATACAATAGCAAGAGAAGTTAGTCCTGGTGATATTAAGGTTTAGAAAACATAGGTATGCATAAAATGAGATGATTGAGTGCAAATTACCATCTTTTTTATGACCTCCATGGTCTTGAGGCTTGTGAATTCGAGGTCACCCTTTATCGTGAACTTAACCCTTGCCTCAAACCAGTGGTCGGTACGAGGGTTGGAGAGGCTTCTGGCTACATGCATCCAACGGCTCACTAGAAGTGGCCTGCTCTCACTTCCATATTTTCTCGGCATATATAACCGTCGCTGCTAAGTTTGTGGGGGTGAGTGTTCTTCTTTTGGATGGCCTTGTGCGCGGCACTGATCTCTACAAACTCCAAAGTGGACATCATCCTTTTGAACTCCTCCCACTGCTTTGGTGTTATGAAAGAGTACCTCGCAAAGGGCTTCCTTTCCTCTTTACAAATTCTTTGTTTAGAAGGACCTTCCATTTATTCTAGACATTTCCCATGCGTAGCAGCGTGTTTCTTTCACACTAGGTCTAGGGATTTAGCTGGGGACAAGAAGGAGGGCTTTAGCTCCTCCCATAAGTAGCCCTAATCATCTGGGTCATTAGAACATGGCTCAACTCAGATAGTTCTAAATCATGCATCAAAACAATCCTTTTCATATTGGCTAAACGGACGGGTATTTAACATCATGCAAGTGTCGTGACCCAATTGTCTCCACAGAGAATCCAATACCATGAGGTGATACTAGACCCAGTCTAGTATCTTATGATGCACAATTCGATGAATATTATTGCAATGCAACATTAATTAAATTCAAGTAACAGTTTAAAGGTAGACAATCATCTGTTTTTTATAGTAAGGCATGTAATCCTGGGCATTATCAAATATTAAGACCAAATAAAAAGGACATCAAAATAATAGAAGTAGTAAGAGACGATATCTAAGCATTGTCACAGACACCCGCAGCTAGTCCTGCACATCTGAGTTCAGACCCTGCTGGTCCTGATCAGACTCGCAAACTGAATAATAAAATCATCCGCTATTATATCCATATGACTCAGACTCAAACTCTTTCCATTGATGCTGATCCAGACTCTTTCTTATCTGCACAATTGACTTAAATCTGTCCTTCTACGGCCGATTCAATCTGTACAGTAGGGTGGGTACACCTGACCCCGACCAACCCCGATTGAACATCCAATCAGGTACGATACAAAGAGCTTGCAAGTGGTAACGACCTACATCGATAATGTTTCCCATCAGAATACAGACTAAACTACGAGCATAACGAAATAAATATGTTAGGTACATACCTCAATTAGATCCACCTGTCCGTCAGGAGGCCCTTTGGGTGTAGGTGGAGAAGTGCAGGTCTTCTTCAAATTGGATGGTGTGGCACCAATGGGAGGTGGTGGTGTGGCATCAATTTCAACAGATGGAGGGTTGATGGGTTGTTTCTTAATCATATCATATAGATTTTTTATCATAGGCTCAAATTCCTTACGTAGTTTCTACGTTAGTTCCTATTCTATGGACGCTATAGATTTCTTCTTTCTAGCTATAATCCAGGTCCTTTAGGAACCCCTCCTTCCATTGTATGTACACCCCCATGCCTCGTGTGGGGGTCTGGTTGCTCCTTGTTGTCGAGGCCTTTCGTCAAGATGTCATGTGCCCTTTCTCCCAAAACAATCCTTGTGAGGATTTTGGATCTTATTCTAACTATACAATAGCAAGAGAAGTTAGTCCTGGTGATATTAAGGTTTAGAAAACATAGGTATGCATAAAATGAGATGATTGAGTGCAAATTACCATCTTTTTTATGACCTCCATGGTCTTGAGACTTGTGAATTCCTTTATCTTGAACTTAACCCTTGCCTCGAACCAGTGGGTACGAGGGTTGTAGAGGCTTTTGGCTGTATGCATCCAATGGCTCACTAGAAGTGGCCTGCTCCCACTTCCATATTTTCTCGGCATAACCGCCGCTGCTACATTTGTGGGGGTGAGTGTTCTTCTTTTGGATGGCCTTGTACGCAGCACCGATCTCTACAAACGCCAAAGTGGACATCGTCCTTTTGAACTCCTCCCACTGCTTTGGTGTTATGAAAGAGTACCTCTCAAAGGGGGCTCCCTTTCCTCTTTACAAATTCTTTGTTTAGAAGGACTTTCCATCTATTCTAGACATTTCCCATGCGTAGCAGCTTGTTTCTTTCTCACTAGGTCTAGGGATTTAGCCGGGGACAAGGACGAGGGCTCTAGCTTCTCCCATAAGTAGCCCTAATCATCTGGGTCATTAGAACATGGCTCAACTTGGATAGTTCTAAATCATGCATCAAAACAATCCTTTTCATATTGGCTAAATGGACGGGTATTTAACATCATGCAAGTGTCGTGACCCAGTTGTCTCCATAGGGAATCCAATACCATGAGGTGATACTAGACCCAATCTAGTATCTTATGATGGACAATTCGGTGAATATCGTCGCAATGCAACATTAATTAAATTCAAGTAACAGTTTAAAGGTAGCAATCATCTGGTTTTTACAGTAAGGCATGTAATCCAGCTTGGCACTATCAAATATTAAGACCGAATAAAAAGGACATCAAAATAATAGAAGCCGTAAGAGACAATATCTAAGAATTGACCCAGACACCCGCAGCTAGTCCTGCACACCTGAGTTCAGACCTTGCTGGTCCTGATCAGACTCGCAAACTGAATAATAAAACCATCCGCGATAGTTATAATGAGTACGTACCTACCCAGCAAGCAATCCTTAACAATGTATGCAGTGGCAAATGATAGAGAAATTGACTATTTGATACAAAGACCTATTTACTAATCAAATTTTAACATTTAAAGTTTTAATTGTTGGATGCATGAACTGATCCAGTCATCTCAAATATCAAAGAAAGGTGCATCATCACACATCTACAACTTCAACTTTTGTGTTCGACATAAATTCATGCTAACTTCTTCCTATTTTAACTAAGTTGGCTATTATATCCTTATGACTCAGACTCAAAACTCTTTCCATTGATGCTGATCCAGACTTTTTCTTATCTGCACAATTGACTTAAATCTGTGCTTTTACGGCCGATTCAATCTGTATTTTCTATCCAATCGGATTTTCGAAACTTTATATAACATAGGCTATTGTCCGAATTTGGATTTTAATTGTGGGCCATGCCTGTACCAGTACGCCACAGCCTGCTACTTATGCTTCGATTTAGAGGAGTTTGTGATTTGTGACCAAGTGATGAAGAAACACAGGGACTGAAATGCAAATATAGAAGACATGTCCAAAACTGCAAGTTGATTAACATGCAGTATGTAGACGTAGCGATCCAGCAAGGAACAAGCTGTACTGATTGTTGTTTTGTTGCTCCAAATGTCGTCTATCTGCGTCACCAAAATTAAGCTCCAACGGCTGGAATCCCCTGCCGGACTCGTATAATTTGATTAGAATACCAACTCCCCGCCCCCAATAGAATAAATATTGGACGGATCAGCTTAATTCTAATAGTTAGCTAGCTTAGCTAGCTTAGCCAAGTACTAATTCCATAAGCTAGCTATCAAAAGAAAATTATTACTAGAGTCAATCTAGTCCATCCGTCTTTTGATCTCACGGTTAAGATGTAGGTAATTAATGTGCCGTCTATTTTAAACTCTGCTCCGACTCGAAATTCATGTTAGATTGGGTACAAATAGCATAAATACCACATGTTTATAAGCTTTGTTATAAAGGACAAAAAGTATCGTGGATGAGAACCTGCGTGTGCATAGAATAGTTCGTAAAATTGAGTCGACCGTAACACAGTTGTGCATATATATAGAAGTTGTTTGTAGAGAACAAATGTCTATATTGTTATGTTGATTGTCTACCGACTATAGGTGTCATGAAAAAATATTATAATCCTTTTCTAGAAAATAGACAACTGTAAATTGTCCCACATATATATGTCATGATAAAATACTATACAATCATTGTTTAGATTTTAGAAAATAGACAACTGCAGATTGTTGCACACGCTCGTCAATTCTTAATTTTACAAGTCGAACACTTTCACGCTTTTGCTCATAGCTTTTCAAACAAAGTTTTAAACGGTATATGCTTCTTAACGCCACACATTTATTAGCCGAGAAGATCCCACATTGGCACCGAAAAAAATGGTCCACGCCGTTCATGCATGCTCGTCCCCTCTAAGGCTCGAGCTCACCCACTGCCAACCGGGGCCCGCCAAGCCAGTACGCCGGGTAGAGCCAATCGATCTTCCGCCAGCCCACCGCCAGCGGCTTCTCGGCCCGTGCCTCCGTGGGCTCTGGGGATCGAGGCCTGCCTCCAATCAATTCTTCACCACCAACATAGGAGTAGTTGCGGATTTATTAATGGCCGAAAGCAAGAACAGCCGAAAGCAAGAACTCCACGGGCCAAGGAGGCAAGGATTCACATGGTACGGCTTGATGCTCCTCTGTAATCACTCCACCTGGTAGGACCGTAGGATATGGTAGAAAAGCCAATTTCTTTTCTATTCTGGAAGATTTCTGGCTTGGTCCTAGAACATTTAGGAGCATTTTTATTCCATCGGGTGCAACCGAAGAGATGGAGATTAGCCGCAAACCGAGCTCACCTCTATTTATACCACAAGGGAATTACAAACGCGATGGGGGACTGTCACGATCTTTTGATGAGATGGGTCGTTTTGATTTGATGTCACGGCGATCTTGACGGCCAGGCTATCAACCACATAAGAATTGGAACCAAAATTCACTAAACCACCACGACAAGCGTTATAAGCAGAGTCAAAGCACCATCGACCTGATCACGAAGATCTATTCTTACGATGCAACCGAATAACAAAGCAAAAACAAGGTAAAAAGTAATCTGAAATTGCATATATAATTAAGCACACAAGAGTTGAGTTTTGAAATCAATCTGGTTGGTCTAAGTCGACACAAGCGAATTCGAGATTGTTTCAATACAAACCTGAAAAACTAGGCTGAACAAAAACCAAAAAAGAAGAAGACGAATGGCGGCCATAAGTAGACGACTTATGAAAACCAGAAGGCATTGTGAAGGACACCCCCATGCAACCCTAGGTGTACATGGGCCTTTGGGCCCAAAATTAAGGTGCCGCAGCATCCGATAGATTTTGCTCGCTTGATTGTTTTGTAAATACCCATTAACTTTGGATTAATTTTGGGGTGAGGCTGTATCTGTTGGAAATCTTACCTTGCAAGCTTTTCATAGAGTGCTTATTGGCCTCATTTGGATGTCATATGCGATCTGGGCGTTCGTTTAAATGCGGACTAGTTATAGACAAACGTATTGGGACTCCGGTAGAGTTGGGCTTGCACATATGGGATTGATTGGCCATGGGAGACGATCTTGGGTGTTGTTCGAGGCGTCATCAACCTTTCGTATTTATGGCTTGGCCAAAAGATTCAAGTCCACTTGTTGTCTTCTTGTCCTTTCGGCAACATACTCGACATAGTGGATGTGGTCGACGTAGTTGTCGTAGTTGAAGTAGTGGTCATAGTGGAAGTAAAAGGCATGTTCATGTCTTTTGATTATTGGAACAAGCTTCCCGAATCGAGTAGAGCCACCTTTTTGTCGTAATCCTGGCTTCCAAGACGTCGAGGAGATCTTGGAGTAAGAGACACCGAAGAGATTTTTACCCTAGTTTAGGCCTCCAGGGTAAGTAAAAATAGCCCAACGTCCAACATTTTTACTACAATTAGGAGATCACGGTACAAGGGTTGGCGAAGGAAAGACCAGAGTAGGGTTCTTCTCTATACAAGATGAACGAAAGTGCGCTAAGAATGTGATGGTGATGATCTCGACATGATCTCGATGATCGTTATCGATCTACCGTACCCTCATAGAGGAAGAGACTATTTATACTAACCCTAGAGATACAAATACGGAAAGATAAACATATAAATGGAAACTAATCCCTAGAATTATGTGACATGTCGGTGTTGTCTTGGAACCCTAATGCACTGCATCTTCATGGGCCAGGTCATCACAATGAGTAAGACTTGATCGTAAGACTTCTGATATCTTGATCAACATGCCACCAGGCAACACCTAGCATGGTGTGTCGCCTATCATCCCGTGTATCTGCATATCTACGAGTAATGGGAAGGAGGATATCGGGACAATGTCGAGAGGTGTTTCACTGTTCGAGGAAAGAAAAACTCAATTCCCAACGGCTAGCCTTCTAGGCTCAAGCGGAATATTGCCTTGCCAGGGCCTTCCCCTTGAGTCACAAACAACTTAGGAAGAGAAATGAGTTGGCTAGCGAAAGCCTACCACCGTACGAGGACAAGAAACGCTTTGCCTAGGCAGAAAATAACCCATCCGGGAAAGAAACACTCTTGACCGAGCAAGGGTTGCACGAACTAAGGCCTTTCAATCTTAAACGGGAAGCGAACATGCTAAATGCATCCCGAGCAGTCCCTCTTGGGTTGTTACCATTGGCAGACTACTGCAACGATCAAATTTTTGCTAGCATTTAAAACAATGCACACACACGTGGCAGATTCATGCAAGTTGCGACGATCGCGCTCCTAACCGTTTGTTACCATTGGCAGCGTAGAAGGCAGTGTTGCACGATGTTCTGCCTATAAAAGATGGTACGGAGGTATATACACGCCCTAATTCTAATCAGAGCCTTTCCTATTCCCTTTCTTCCAACGCTCTATTTTTTCCCAGTGCAACCAACCTTCCCAAATCAAGCTAAGGGAAAGATTGGGAAGATCAAGCTGACAGCAGAAAGGCTATAAGATATGGAGTGGGCTAGGGAGATCGATCTGGCGAGCTGGCGACTGGTTGACCCACCTTCCGATTAAGGACTAACATCTGTTGGAAAATGGGTAGGCTACATAAGCACAAATTTAAAATTGTCTACCGCAATTCACCCATTGTCTCATGCAAGTAGGGGATCGTGGATCGTTACCCTTGACACACAAGTGCAGTGGAAGCAGATACATGAGTGTAGTGGAAGTAGTCGTTCACGTCCTAATTAGCGCCAAGTAGGTCGTGGTCGTGGTCAGGACAAACTTCGCTTGGTCGGCTAATTGTTGTTCTTGTTGGGGTCGATCTCCACGTGATTTTCAAGGTGGCCGAAGGTCGCCGGAGATCTAACCGAACAATGCATCCACGTACGGTGGCGCCTCTACCGGTATCCACACATATCGAGTAGGAACATCGTGCGGAGTGTGCTAGCACCTTGCCGCACAGCTAGGATTTATGGGGAAGGGGTGCATGGATCTAGTGGTACAATGAGGTGCGCAGACCCCGGCCTCCACTTATATAGACGTGCTAGTGGGCCGCGGCCCACTAGGGCTCCATCTCCCATGCAAATCATATCAACACATAAAACCGTTAAACAGTTCCAACCCGTTAAGTGTGTGACCCGTTAGGTTCAGTGCAAGTCGGCCGTGGATGCAGAAACCCGTTTTCAATCCACCGATCAACAGATGCACCTAACAGTACGTATTGACCCTGAATGTACAGAATTAATATTCTATTGAACCTTAATACACTCACATATCAATCCCTTTGCCACGCGATACCAATCAAACTCAGGGCGAGATACGTGCCACCCTTGTTGATAGCTCGACCATTTCACTTGAAAGTGTGATGGATAGAAACCATGGGTAACTCCTTGGTCATATTAGCATGGCCATGCGCTTTCCCTATCCATCCACACGAGTAGCCTAGAGGTATATCTCTCATTATCTAGGAGGGGAAATTTTCATCTCGAACATCACACACCTAGCTATGTATCGTGGCATACCGAGTAGTCACCTTTATAACTACCCTGACACGGTGTCGCATTTGATGATATCAAACTATATGAGTTTGCATGCTGCCATCCATGATGATTTTAGGTCTAAGGACCATATAAGCATAACACTCAATACTATACGTTGATGGAACTTTAAGAGATAACAATCTCACAAGGTCTCGGAATGGGTCTATCTAACTTCCCATGTTCTTCAACATGTATCTACATTATTGGTTCGATATCTTCATATCTATTGTATGTGAAACATTACCTTCAACCAATACATGTGCTGATCAAATCATCACCGTTTAGAATAATGTTACTATAGCAATGTGTTTCACAATCAAGTCGTACCCGATGAACAAAATCATTACATTTACTTAGAGAACCAATACTCAATGTTATTATAAGTAAATGAACAAAGACGTATTACAATCATCACCTTGATTGATCTAGGGCATATTCCCTTCAATCTTCCACTTGCACTACAGTCAATCATGTAGGTATCGAATACCCATTGCTCTTGTGTGTGTCGCATGCTTTGGTTGCCGTGCCTAGATCTTCACAACACCTCTCTAATGATCTCTTGGTTCAAATGGTACAGTCTGAGTATGTGTTTAAACTTTTGGTGAGGCCTAGGCTCCTTCACTTGTGTAATGGCGTCATTATTATCATAATAGAGGTCCAATGGATAGGATACACTAGCGATTATTCCCAAATCATGTGCGTCATGGCTGACATGCATGGCTTTCATGTCGACATGCATGACCTGAGCGGTGGGCGCGCCAGGCATGCCAAATCTCACACCGATGTGTGGGGGGAGGGTTGCAGGTGCACTGCGGATGAGCTCCTGTGCAGCGGACACAGTATGCGCACCCAATGCAGTGGGTGCGCCGTCGAGTCCAAACGAAGATCTAGGCACAACGAGCCCGATCTAGAAACCACTTGCGCCAGCATGCAGTCTAGTTCCGACAGGCACGCTATGTGTGTCAAGACTAAGCCTAGGCCTGCCATGCGCGCCCAACACCTGTGCATGTGGGCCAAACTATATAGGGCCTGCCACCGACGGTGTTGAGCTCGATTTGGGCCTTGCTCGCATCGGCACTATTGTCGACGAGCGCGGACACGGGGTGCCACGGTCGATCTGGTTAAAGCAGATGTTGAGCAAAGAAGGAAGCCACGGTTAATGAGTATTGGAGGGATGGTGAGACCTACGGACGCCAGTTGGGAAGCGACCAGTGCGTGAGCATCGGGTGAGAGCGCGACCACGACTTGGAAGGCGGGGACATGCGCGTCAACGGCATGAGCGACTTGCTAGTTGTACAGCGCAATGGCAGATCCGGACGATGATGGCGACGTGGAGGAAGAGATCTTATTGGTGGTGGAGGACTTGCTGATGATGACGTTGGTGATAGGTGGGAGAATGGCATCGATGTTACCGTGTGCCACAGCTTGAGCCGCAGCCAGTTAGGCGTCGGCTAGATAGTCGCCATCAGATGTGGCCATGAGACGGAGGCTAGGGTTTGCAAAAGAGAACTTGCTCTTATACCATGGTAGACAAATGATATTCACTATGTATTGCAATAAAGGCCAGGAACCATTATAAATAGACAAACATTGTTAGGAATTATGCCGATGCAAGATCACGAACGACACCAGGAGACACGATGTTTGGTAACGCAGTTCGGCATTGCTGCCTACATCTGCGGGGCTCTGATTATGGGCGCCCCTCCCCAATCCATAATACCGCAGCACACCGGCTAACCAGGTCACGGCCACATGCCGGCCGCTGACCTCCTCTCTTGCCTATGCTACTATTATGAAGTCGTTGTCTTGGTTACACCAGGGCTGCCTCCCTTTATATAGTGGAGGCCTGGATAGAGTCCGACTCGAACACTAACTAACCCTGCCTATTACAACACAGAGTTCTTGTAACCTACTCGTACACATATTCGACACAATACCTAACAAACTCCACCTTGGAGAATATGGTCTCTCCACCTTGAAGTCGTTCCAGCGTCTTGTTCGAACCCGTGCACCCGGACTCCGGTTGCTTCCTTCTTTGCAGCCTACAGCGGACTGCCCGACGAGTCCTCATCAAACTCGCCGCCT
>SPJY01025704.1:3745870-3799060 GCA_005191435.1 Raddia distichophylla | reverse complement strand
GGAATGGAGGGCTTCAAAAGGTGCTGCACTAGCACCCCCGGCGGGGCCGGTTCTTGCGAGGATCCCACAAACAATCACACCAGACAATCATAGAAAAGCATTTTCGAGAACACACTAGCGATAGCTGCATGACTTAGTCATTGCGCACTATCTCAAAAATTCCAAAAATCCAAATATCGTCTAACACGTTTAGCTTATATGGGGTGCTACGGTTTTAAGAATTTAATTCCTTCTATTCCTTTGCATCTACAAGCTGTGGGTTTCTAGTGAAAAGGGGAGTTCCTAATGCTTTTCATTCAGGAAAAGAATCCAGAAACACATTTTATTTTGAAAGGTGGGAGACGATACAAAACACATTTGGTTTAAAACATATTTTTTGGGTTGAACAACGAAAGGGAAATTCGAGGAAATAGAATAAGATAAGAGAGGAGAAAGAATTTCACAAAGAATTAAATAGGTAAGAAGGTTTTTCAAAGATTTTTGAAAAATATAGTTCATAGCAAAGTAATTTCTAAAAAGTTTCCAGTTCTACCTAGGTTGCGTCCTACAGCCCTGGCTCTGATACCAACTCGGTCAGGACCCTCCTGAACGAGTCGAGTCCCTTCTGTGCCTTACTGTACTAGTCCCTGGATCAGTAGCTAGTACACACAGATTTTCAGAACTTGGATCATAACCATTCTTATTAAAACATTAAATATTACATCAGAGTGCGGCCATTAAGACTCAAAATACAAAAGACTGGCACGCAGGCCATACAAGTGCGGAAGCATGGGTACAAGGTGAAATCTAAAAGTGAACTCCAACACAATCCCACAGGCAAGGCTGTAGTAGCGATCCTAGGCGTCGGAGAAATACACGTCTTGAACACCATCGGTGAAGTCACCGTTTTCAGGCTCACCATTGTCCGGTTCGTAATACTGAGCCTTCGGCCCTGCTCATTGGAATGAGCAGCCCCGCGAGTGAACGCGAGGGTGAGTATATGTGCAAATACTCGCATGCCAAATTGACATATGTAAATGAGGGCTTAGCAAAGAAGGGATTAGGGTTTCTTTTGCGGAAAGCCAACTTTATAAATTTTCCTATATCTTTGAAAATATGGGAAAAGAGTTAAGAAGAGCTAAAACAAATATCTTTCTTTTGAAACTCCGGCTACCTGCCGGTTTTATCCCACCAAGGTCAACTCATGGCTACCTGCCATGTAGTAACAGGACTCAAGGCTGCCTGCCGAGTCAAACAAAAGTCTCATGGCGTCCTACCATGTCAAGCTCATAAGCTCATGGCACCTGCCATGTCAATCTGAATATCTCAGGGTCAACTGCCCTGTCAACTCATGGCCCCTGCCATGTCAATCGAAATATCTCAGGGCTAACTGCCCTGTCAACTCATGGCCCCTACCATGCAATAACAGTCACTCCACATCGTCCTGCTGCGAAGGCCCAAAACAAATCTCACGACGTCCTGCCGTGTTTTCACTTTAAAGCATCATTTCAAAAAAAAAAGGGTGAAAGTACTACCATGAGGCAGCGCTCCGTCGCCCGCCCTTGACCGTGGGCACGGCTATCTAGACAGTTCTACACTCTGCAGAGGTTGCACGCTTTACCCACGAGAAGTATTTTACAAAGTAAACCACCACAAGGTCTTTAACCAACTCATTCCTAGCTTGGACATCTCCGCTAAGGATTCCACCTCTGGGCTGGTACTCAGTTGCCAGTGGCCTCCTCTTGCGCCAATAGGTTCATAGTCTGCGTGACACCGTGTGCTACGGATTCTACCCTCCCTATTCCACCAAGTGAGATGCCCAACTAAGAACTTGAAGGGTACTCGACCAGGGCCTGCCTATACAAGCACTCGTGGTCGCACTGTTGAACTTAGTTTGACTACCTCAAGGACTCGGTCCTAAGGAATCTAGTTGGTTCCCACACTGGGCTCAAGTCTCATGCGAACTGCACCAATCGATACAAACATCCACCCAAATCAGGGTTTTGCCAAAAAATATTTTCCCATTATAACAATAACTATTGTACCCTAATAGTCCCATTTTATCAAACATGATAGCATCAACTGCCTTTAAATCACGCATTTCAAACATTGCAGTTCACACGAAATAACAGTGACGACGACAAGCAACAAATAGCAGGGCTAAGCATTTAACGATCAACTAATCAAGGAAATGGCAATAAACAAGTTATATATTCCTAGGGTTGACAAGGATCATGTTTATACGATAATAATAAATTTTCTGGGCATTTAACTAATCAGCCTAATCAACTAGCATTTTTAAGTTTCAACATAATATGCATATTCACAATTCTAGTAAACCATCTATAAATCTAGGTGGCAATATGATCAACAAATATTTTAGGGAAAAGGCCAACAGTGACTTGCCGTGAATCCAATCCTCCGGGCGTCCGGATAAATCCTCGGCTCCAACGATGTCGACGTTCGAATCTGTCGCAACAGATAAACACACAATAAATGCACATACAAAAATATACATGAAAGAATGACAATGATATTTTTAAATTAAAGCCTGCATTTTTATGAATTTTTAGAAACTTGTTTCACTAAATTTGGAGCTGTATTGAAAAAGATATAAAAATAACAAATATTTACTTAAGCAAAAATAGCTTCGGGCCGGTTCTTACAGTACCGGCCCAAGGAAACACGTGCGGGGCAGGGACAGCCTGGACCGGCTCGGCCTGGCGGCCCACGGCGCGCGCGAGGAGGGGCGGGGGGAGCCGCGACCTGGCTGGCGCTGGCAGGCTTGGTCAGCCCGGCGCCGAAAGGGGAGGAGGAGGCTGACGGGCGGGGCCCGCATAGCGGCGAGGCAGAGGGAGGTGGAGGCTGCCAGGTGGGGCCTGCTCGGCAGAGACAGAGAGCAGGGGAGGCGGCGGGAGCGGCTCGGCGGCTTCGATTCCGGCGACGGCGGCGATGCTCCGGCGAGATCGAGCGAGGGGAAGTGAGAGGGAGCCTAGGGGAAGATAGGGGAGGGGTCAGCGGCACCGGATATCGCCGGCGGCGAGCTCGCGACGGCTCGGGGCGGTGGGAGTCGACGGCTCACACGGGGAGGGTCGCCGGCGTCGAGGGGAGGGGTGTAGGTGCTCGGGAAATCTCTAGGGGGGTTGGAGGAATGTGATGGCGAAGCGTATTGGGGCCGGGGAGGACTGTGGTGGCGCGGCGCCGTGGAGGTGGATCGGCCGGAGGAGGAGCACGGTGCGGCGATCTTCGGGGACGGCGGCGGCAGAGGAGCTCAGGGCTGCGCCGGGGGACAGAAGGGATGGGCTCACCGTGGGGCTTACCGTTGGCGACGGCCACAGCGGCGGATGGACAGAGAGGGAGGAAGGAGAGCAACGGCGAGCCGTGGCTTTTATAGCCGGCGGCCGCGGAAGGCGACAGCGGCGGCAAGTGGATGGGAGGTGGGTCCCGCGGCGGTGGCAGGCGCAAGTGGGAGGTGGCGTGGTCGGCCAGCCGGTGATTGTGTGGCGCGGAGGAGCTCCGGGCAGACGGAGAAGAAGACAAGGCCAGAAAAGAAAGAGAAGAAAGAAAAAGAAAAAGGAGAGAAGAAAAAAGGGCAAAGGAAAGAGAAAGAAAAAGAGAAAAAGGAGGTGGGACCCACTGCCAGAAAAAATTTAAAAATTTTTATTTGAAACGGAAATTCCAAATTAATATAATCATATTTTTAAATTAATATGATTTCTTTGATTAAATTTTAAATCAACCTATCGTTTACAAAATATATTATTAAATCTTTGCAAATAATTATTTTTAAAATTCAAAATATGGTTTTAGAAATTGAAACCAATAATCTTTTTATTCATACCAAAATTTAAAATATTAATTACCAAAATATCCTTTTGATTTTTGCCAAAATAGTAAAAGCATTTTACGAGTTAGATTTAAATTAAATATATTTTTATTACACCTTAATCAAAATATTAATTATCAAACATAGATTTTTATCTTTACAAAAATATTTTGACATTCAACATTTTGAATGAAATTCTTAGAAGGTAACATGCACATTTTCAAATAAATTTTTCAAAATTCATGCACATGTTAAAATTAAAACATTTCAAGGAAGACTTTTTATTTTACATGAAATAATGATGCATACTTTTTAAGGTTTTGAAAATGGGGATGTTACATAATCTATACAAAATCTACACGTCTCCTCATATCGGTTTAATAAAGTACTTACCTTGCTAAAATTCCTGCAATGAACACTTCTTTACTATATTATTTCGTCTTCCACCCGAGGTAACAATACCTGCACATTCAAACGCATGAAATAATGAGGAAAGCAAAAAACACCAGAGCACCTCGACGAGGAGAGTGAGAAAGGAAAACCACCTGAGGCCTTAGTGAGCACCCGAGGCAGTGAGGATGGAGTGCGGCGGACTAAGTATGAGACCTACTTTTATAGACGAAGTGTGCATTAAATTATTGTAAACATGTCATTTATTACTCATTAATTAAACACGATTTGAAACACTCGTGGCAGACAGAAAAAGACGAGTGCGCGATAGACAACAAATGACCGAGCACTAGCAGCGTCTTTTAAACATGGTCTGCACACTTGTGGCAGACAGAGAATGACAGGTGCGTGATAGACAACGAATGATCGAGCACCAGCTACGTCTTTTGCTACTCACGCCAGCCCGTGAATGATTTGCAGCGAGCGGGAATTCGGACAATTAGGAACGCGGTTTAATGGTGCACAGTCTGCAGTGGCACGCAGTCCAACAGGGCACAGAGCGGGAATCCAATGCAGCCTGTGCCGGCGTGCGTGAGCAGTAGCCGGTTTCCTCCACCCCGTATGGCGGAAGCCAGCCCAGATGGCTGAAGCAGGATTGATTTACCTCGTTAATCTTTAATGCTTTCTTGGGTCGACCTTCCTCATCTTTCCTCTTCAAAATTTCTTTATTCTTGGTCTCAAAAAAAAAAATTTCTTTATTCTTTCTCTTTGTCCGCTTCTTCTTCTTCAGTGAATAGTCTTTGCCATCGAGATCCCCAATCATGGCTCTGGTGCCTAGGGAGGTGGTCATGGCCAGGCCTGTGCGCGGGGAGACGATGGCCGTGGCCGGGGCGGCCCTAGGACGCCGCCGTGGCCGGACCGACGCTCTGGGAGGCGGCAGTCGTGATCGGAGCTTGCGGCGCAGTGGAAGGTCACCGTGCCGGCGGCCGCACAAGGGGTACGCAGGGAGGAGGCAGCCATGACGCGGGCGGCGCGCTAGGAGGAAGCCGTGCCGGCGCGCGGGGAGGCGGCGGCCGTGCCGGTGGCCACGCGCGGGGAGGAGACGACCATGGCGGCGGCGGCGCGATGGGAGGTGTCAGCCCTCAACGTTATACTGATGTTTAAGGCGTTTGTTTGAGCTTAAGTTGTTAATTAAAAACTTTAAACTGAAAAGGTCGTGATCCTTTGAAACATATTTTAAAGACTTTAAAAATTATGAAAAAAATTATTTTACGTACTCTAGTAAAAACTATTTAAAACCCCATAAAAATAACTACAAAATATTATATCATTTGGATTGTAAAAAATAAAAAATTCATTTACATTAAATTAATTTAATTTAAGCTTAAACCAACGAGGCCTAAATACACTCGTCCCCAGCCCCTGATCTTGCAATATACAGCCGGATACCATTTCATACATACAAAAATGTCAATCTAAATATTACATAACATAGTTTTAACATGTAGACACATAAGACGAGCAGTCATACACGTCAATACAAAAAAGAATCATTAGAGTTTGTATGGTAAGTGAAACAAAAAAATATCGAAAAGAATTCTCCAATGGTTATGTATTCCTGCAAATGACTGAGGTGATCCTAAATGTCGTCATGACTGTCGTAGCCCTAATCCTCATCTTCATGGCACTCATATGGATTCTTTGCATGACATTCATCTAAAAGAGTGGGAATATGTGAGATCTGTGTAACATCTCTTCTAATGCGCTTAGTTATATATATAGGCCTCAAGATAACAAAAAAGGTTCTTTTATTTGCATAAAACCAGCTTTTAAGATAAATTCAATCACCCATGTAACTCCTTGGTTTAGTGTTTGACTTAATTATGCACTAATTCAACGCACCCTTAACCTACATTCTTAGCATGCAGACTATCCAACCGACCATCCAATATCCAAACCTAAGCCAACCCCTCAGATCCTTCCAACACTCCAACCTTTCCTTTAACACTTCCAATTTTAACCTAATCATCTCCATCCAACCCCTCAACCTTTCCTTTAACCACTTCAAATTTTAACCTAATCATCTTCCATCCAACCCCTCCGTCCTTCTGGTATTGAATTTTGAAATCAACAAAATTTAATTTTATGAACTTTAGAGAGAAATAAGTAACAGGGTCACATGGACGCTTAGATGGAGGGCCGCATAGGAATTTAACGTTCACATGGGCCGCCACCTCAGTGCTAAGCAGCCGCCTAACGGTTTTGGACCTCACGTGCAAGCGTTGAAATGTTTAGCAGGCCACAAAAGTAAAATATAAATTTGGGATACCATGTGCGAATCGGTGCAAGTTTAGAGGGCTACAGTGCAATTTTTTCAAAAAAGATCTACGCCGTCGAGTACAGTATTACCAAATTATAAAAGGATTTCATTGAAAGAAAAATTAATATCAACTAAATGATAGAAAAAACATATTAAAAGAAAGTTCATCTCATATTAAAAGAAAGTGTTCGCATCATCTACGGTAAAAAATAAAATAAAAACATAGAAATTTTGAATGAAAAATAGAAATAAAAGTCCATATCAGATTAAAAAAAAGAGTTTATATGAACCACAAGAAAAACATAAAATTTGAAATAAGAGTCGATGTATGATTTAAAAAGTGTTCGTATTAGATATCTTAGAAAAATAGAAGTTTGGATTAAAAAATCGAAAACACTTTAGGCCGGCCGTCCGGCGCGACCGGACGCGCGCGAGCCTAGTGGGCCGTGCGGACGCGTGCACGCGTGACACGTATTGAGGACATACGACTCGCGCTCGCGCCCTCGCGTATGGTGTTTTTTTTTTTATTGCCGTCCTTGAGCCTGTGCGGCGATGTGCGCGAGACCTGCATGCAGGATGGGACTCACACGCTGGGGCAGTTGTAATGCTTTTGACTAGAATATGCATGCAGGAGGCGGGACCCACAGGGCACAGAGGAGACGTGCGAGCCTCCCAAGTTTCGCTAGTATAGATGTAAGTTTCATAAGTGCCTTCTCCTAGTTTCACATCAAAAAAATTGAAAAAGTGAAAAAATCAAAAAATTTAAATAGTATTTAAAATGGGTTGCTTTTGATTTTAGAAGAATTATGAAATTTATTCCACACATTTTGAACACTGTTTGAATTTTGTACAAAAATCGAAAATTTATTTGGAAAAACGATCAACTGGCCGCCGGGTACGCCAGAAGCGGGCGCATGCAGCGCGTAGGACTGGCGCGGTAGCTGACGATCCGACAGACGCGGGTGGTCCGGCGCTCGGGCATTTGGACGGATGCCCGGACGCTGGCGCTCGTGTTAGTTATTTATTCAAGTTTTATTAGATATTTTTCTAAATTTCATTAGTTATTTATTAATGTTTCACTAGATATTTTTCTAAGTTGCATTAAGCACTTCTTGATTTGCCCCGTGCACAAAAAATCCCCACTTTTCTAATGCAACACGGGACCCACGTGATGCATGTCAGCTTTTCCATAAAAAAAGGAAGCACAGAGAGAGGGTGTGTTAGGCCCTCAATGCAAAACGCTTATAGCAGGTGTTTAAGGAGAGAGAGTGCTGCCACGTCACTAAGCTTTTACGTAGAAAACCTTATTTTCAATGCATAGAAGGTTATATGGGTGCTTAGGTACTCTCTAAACACCTCTCTCAGCATGGTGCTTAATTAAGCATCCATACCCCTCTCTAAGCATCCATGCAAGCACCTTCTCTATCCTACATGGCAAAAAAAATCTGATTTTTTCTTTAAGCACTTGTCTAAGCACCTGCATTGGAGATGGCCTTAAGAGATCGTGTATTCAGGAGCCGGCTGTCCCCCAGCTTTCCCCAAAAAGCAGGTGCAGAGGAGGAGCACTGGGAAGCGTGCGCATTGAGAGCGGGGCCCACACCAGGGAAGACAGAGTGAGTGTGGGGGCGTTTCCAGCTACGCGAAAATGCGCCTGACCCGCGTCTATTTCGGCCCACGCGCCTCGCTCGTAGGGTGGAGGAGTGCTGCACGCGCTGCGGGAGGGACACGTGTCGTGCGGGGACGCGTCCGATCGCAGCAACTCCATTCGGACGTCCGGACCCTAGTGTTCGCCTTAAAAAATATAAATAAAAGTAATAATCAGATAGCATGAAATAATATAATTAGAAATTTGTGGTAAAAAAAGATAGTAATTATAGCTTGAGTTAGAATAAAATATATAGTTAGTGTTAGCTAAAATGAAAAATAAAAAACATGAATTTGGAATAATAGTAATTGAAATAATTACATGTCGGGTAAAAGAAATAGTTTGTAATAACTATAGTTTAAACATAAAATCTGAAATAAAAAACATGTCAAATTTAAAAAGTTCTTATTTACTAGAAAAATAATAAAAAGTTGGATAAAAAATATTGGTTCATATTGGGCTTAAAAATGAGTTTTCATCGACTAAAAAATTTATAATTCAAAATAAAAGTAGGTTCATGTCAAATTAGAAAAAGAGTTTGTATGAACTACAACAAAAGAATAAAAAAATAGAAATAAGGATCAATGTGAAATTAATATTGAGGCTAGATTATATGGATTTAATATGATTGTATATGGTTAGTATCAAAATTGTACCATAATTTATATGGAAGGAGTGGAATGCTCAGATTTTCCGCTAGGAAGAATGTTGGCCTGATGATGTCTTGAAAATGATTAGGGAAGACCTGTTGGTAGCCTAGTCAGTGCTACCACTGGCTTAGGCCGAGTGTTGCGTTTTGGGGTGCTATATGCCATCAATTGTATAAACCCTTTGCGTATCAGTTTCTCATTTTGAATAAGAATTGGCAAGTACCTTTTTTTAAAAAATAAAATAAAAAACTTGCACAACGGACGCAAACAATCAGACCAACGCTGGGAACCAAAATCATGCGGTGTCTTTAAAAAAAGTAATGCATGTATTTGATTCCGTATTAGAAAACTAATAAGCTAAGCTGACTATGTACTAGAGACGCGCGCTCTTAGAGACACGCACTAAGAGCATCCCCAGCAAAACCCTGCAAACTACTGCGCATACATTAAATTTCTTCCCGCCCAGGCCATTTCTGCACTGTTGTCTGCTTGACATTTGAATTTTCAGCGTGCACAGTAGTTTGCCGGTTGATGCGGAGTGAGCTGGGGATGCTCTAAGAGCATTCCATAGCCCCTCCATCCTATCATTTAAAACACTATTTATGTGTGTATTAATAGTATTTTAAAGGGTGGGATAGAGTGACCGTTGGGATACTCTAATTAGAAAAGTAAATTCAAAATCAAAAGGTAAATTCAAAATCGAAGGAGTAGATAGCAGGAGCAGAATAGACATCCCACCGGGCACTCCCGCATAGAAAAGCTAAGACCGGCAGGCCGGCAGGCCGCACGTCCTTGACACCGCTGTCGCCCATTAGCTGGATGTCCTTTTCGAAACGGTCCAAACTCTAACACTAGTCCTTTTCAAAGCTGGATAGCCAGGAACGTGTTCGGGATTCTTCTCATCGTCATCTATTTTCTATTTCGGGCTCTTATTTTTTCTTGAGGGATAGCATCTCGTACTTTATAGAAATACGCTTGTTTCAGATTAATGTTGAGTTGCGTTTTATTTTAGCAAATTTGTGACCCACTCGAAATACGTTTTAAAAATTCAAAAAGTTATAAAAAAATATTTTACGAACTCTAAGAAGAACTATTTAAAACCCCACAAAAATAACTACAAAATATTACAACATTCGGCCTATACAAAAATAAAAAATTTTGATTTAATTTAATGTAATTTAATTTGAAACAAACAAGGCCTTAGTGGCGGAGCCAAGCCCGATGAACCTAGCTAGGTTCATGCTCAGGCTCCCGTCCGCTAAGCTATTGAGTCCCGTTTAATTACATAGAAAAATTAGCTCATATTCTAAGTGCGGATGGTCTAAAATGGACAAAACTGAGAGCGTCAATTAGACTTATACCTAGGCTCTCTAAAATTTATGTTCGTGCTAATTGATGACATCAGAAGGAACAACACCAGGTAGGGTCTGGCTCGGGATAGTGGAGAAAGGACAAGGATATGATTGCTTGAAATCCAAAAATTGAGGATTTTTTTAGAAAAATACCATGTGAAATGGGAGTTTGTCTAAGCGTGAAGCAGCTAGTCGATGAGGTGCCCAGAACCATATGCACCTAAGAAATTTTATTTACCATTCTATTATTTCGTGCGGCATAAATTTTTGCAACCCTACGGAGGCCCAAATTATCGAAGCACCAAGAGAACCACTGAGAGGCGCTCTAGAGGAGGAAGTGAAAAGGATCACGGAAATCCACTCCCTCCGCATATCGTTGAAGCCTCGGGCTTTCAGTTTATCTAGGCCACGACACCGAATAAAAAGCCTTACTAATGTCAAGCTTTACCAGGAGCATGGGAGTGTAGGACGTATGGAAGTGCTTGACCCTACCGTTGACATACTAAAATTAAAAGCTAACACTAGAAATTCATCATTCTTGTACAAGCTAAAAAAATTTACTAGTATTTAGTAGTCATTTTTGCTGGGTTTTAAATGGTTTTTTTTGGATTTTCGAAAAAAAATTTATATAATTTTCGGACTCTCCAAGACCTTTCTTGAAGGATCACAACTTTTTCAGATTAAATTTTATTAGCAACTTTTAGCTCAAAGGAACAAGGCAAGATGTGTTGCATATGCCGCTTCTTAATGATGTACTTTGACAAGAAGAAATGAGGGCATCCATGAAACCCGCTAGATGAGAAGTCAGAATCTTGGTGAACAATAATTTACCTAGGCTGTGCATGAGGCTTATGGGCCAAAAATCTAAGGCGGCCTTGGGCGTAGATGTTTTAGGCAAAGCAGCGATATGTGCACAATTAAGAGACTGCAAACCTCTCCCGTTTAGTGGTACAGCTCGTGAATAGCATAAAGGAGGCCATCCTTAGTGATATCCCAACAAGATTTGAAGAACACCCAGGAGAAGCCATCAAAACTTGCAGGGGCTTTCTTGCTGAGCAAGGAGAGGACAGTTTGGTGGAGCTCCTCGAGCGAAATAGGAACCTCAAGGTTGGTGAGGTCCACCGTGGGGAGATTGATGTCATTGGCCTGACCCAGACAACAAATTTCTAAGGGGTTGTCTCATGGAGCAACTAAGCGATGCTCGTGAAGCAGCTCGGGGAAGCTAAGCGATTACAAAGTAGCTAGCCTGTGAACTGTATCTTGTCCTTATTATTATGGGGACCCATATTTATAGTGGGAGGCCATTTTTACATTTTACGATACAACCCCTAATCTAGGGGTAAAGCGAGGGCAAAGAGGTCTTTGCTGAAAAAAGACCTCCTGGCCCTTGACCTACTCTAGTTCGCAGGGGCACCGAGGGAAAATCAACCTTGGAGCCGGGGCTAAGACATAAGTAACATTGCTTTTCTATTTAAGGTAGGGCTACAAGGGGGATCGGATTACAGGGGGACCCGGTTGTTACAGCCAGCTATCATATTCCTTTGCCACACGATGTTGTTTGTTACAGCCAGCTAGCATATCCTCCTGACACGTGATATGATTCCTGCCGACTGCTTAAGACCGTACGCGATGTTCGCAAAGCAGCTCGGGGAAGCTGACCGATTACAAAGTAGCTAGCCTGTGAACTGTATCTTGTCCTTATTATTATGGGGACCCATATTTATAGTGGGAGGCCATTTTTACATTTTACAATACAACCCCTAATCTGGGTGTAAAGTGAGGGCAAAGAGGTCTTTGCTGAAAAAAGACCTCCTGGCCCTTGACCTACTCTAGTTGGCAGGGGCACCGAGGGAAATCACCCTTGGAGTCGGGGCTAAGACCTAAGTAACATTGTTTTCTATTTAAAGTAGGGCTACAAGGGGATTACAGGGGGACCTGGTTGTAGCTATCATATTCCTCTGCCACACGATGTTGTTTGTTACAACCAGCTAGTATATCCTCCTGACACGTGATATGATTCCTGCCGACTGTTGTAGACCGTACTTGCTGTCCCCCTTCCTTCTTGGTTCCCATGAGACTGCCTTCGCCTAGCAGATTGGACTTAGGCACCTCTGGTTCCCGACGAGGTAGCTCCCGCTCACTGGTCCTTATCTACTTCGCTCTGCCTTTGCCTCGCATCAAGGGGACGAGGCTCCCTTCGAGCGTGCATCCCAGTCAACACTTTGCGAAAATTCGTTAGACTCCTGTGTATTTGTTTTCCCAAAGCAGAGGGATACTAGCGCGTGATGGTTTTCCCTCCTAGGGAGTTTGTAACGACGGGGCACCAATTATCAAATGGGCGCCTTTAATGCGGAGCTACTTTCTGCGGGCATGCCTGTGCACCCGCCACCTCTGTCTCCGCGTCTCTCAAGGCGTTCTAACATCCATCATTATGCGTCGTCGCGTTGGATTGTCTCCGTGCGCCGCGTGTCCCTATGGACGCGACGGTTCCCCGCCCTAGGGCAATCCGGCGTGGCGCCTGAGGATGAATAGGGCGACAGTTCCTTTTTTCTCGCCACGCTTCTTGATCCAATGGCCTAGGTTTCTCCTTTTGCCCTATAAGAGGTGCTCAATGCCTGCCGCCTAATTTTTACGCCTTAATGCCACCACCGCTGGCCAACATTTCCATGCGCCCAAGACTTGCGCCGAGCGTCAAGCATCCACCTCCTTCCTTCTCCTTTGACTCCTTCGGCCCTGCTAGCGTCCTCTTTCCTCCGTTGAAGATGGCTCGCGGACGAGTTGTCGCCAAGCTCCTTCTCAATGAAGCCTCCCTCGCTGCCGCAGGGGAGAAGGAGGTCCCGTGTCCTGGAGCCAACGAGGCGGTGATCTTCGAAGCTTATCTTGCCGCTGGGCTTCGCTTCCCCTGCGACCCTGTGATTGGAGAGATCTTGTTTCTCTTTCGCACGGAGCTCTCACAGCTGACTCCCAACATGATCACTCGTATCAACATTCTAGCGTGGGCTATGCGCAATGAAGAGACGCAGCTTCACCTGAGGGTGTTCCCCGCACCAAACCAAGCTTTTTGGCACAAGAAGCACATCGGGGACGTGTTTAGAGAAGATGCTAAGTTCGAGGAGCACCGGTCCGAAGAAAAATCTTCAAGGCTCCCATTCACCCCCCCTCCTAGTCACCGTAGCGGGTTTTCAACTGGTATTAGAGCAAAGTTGTGTTTCTTTTGCAATATTTTCACTGATTTTTTGAAATCTTTCCTATTGCTTGGAGGTATGGCAGTTATGTTTTCCAGCAAACCCCCTATATTCTGAAAAGTTGATTTTCCTTATTGGAAGAGGATGGATAAGTATATTATGACTCAGGCATACAACATTTGGCTAAAAGTAAAGAATCCTAATGTTGTGCCCGAGGTGGTTACGGCCGTCAATCAATCTGATGTCAAGCTCAATTCGAAAGCTTGAAACTATATCATTCAAGGCCTTAGCCGAGGGGAGTTTGAGTGTGTTGATCATATCACATCAGCTCATACCATCTGGTCTACCTTCCAAGCTTATCATGAGGGGATAGACCAGATCAGGGTGGTGAGGTAGGACCAACAGTAGAGGGAGTACAACTGATTTGCACAAAAGATTGGTGAAACGCTGGATGCTTGTTTCAACCGGTTAACAAAGATTCTTAGTGAACTTTGTTCAGTGGGCACGACCTGTACTGATTTGGAAAATGCTAGAAACTTTCTTTCTGCATTGGATCTAAAGGTCTTGGACATGAAGGTGACCGCCATCCGGCAGGAAGCTGAACTCTCAAAGCTGACCTTGGATGGGCTCTAGTCGAATCTCAAGACTCATGAACTGGAGCATATGGCGAGAGAGTTGGGTGCTTCGTCCACAGCCTTGATCGCTGACCCTTCTGATTCTTCTTCGGTTGGTGTGAGTTTCTCTTTTTCTACTCTCTGCAAGCTGTCCAATGATCAGATGGACAATATTACAGAGGAGCATCTCATGTTGTTATCAAGAAAAATCTTTCATGCTTACAGACGGGTGACCGAGCGCAGACGGGGCATCCTAAGGTGCTTTGGGTGTGGTGGCCTCAACCACATCAATCGTGACTGCCCCAAGCTTGGAGTAGGAGACAAGAACGACTACACTGCGCCAGCACAGAACAACTTCATCAATAAGAACCGCAACTTTAACGATGGCAAGGATGAGAAGAAAAATAATCTCAAGCTGTCCAAGCGACGTCATCTGATTGAGAAGGTTTTGGCTGCTCTGTATGAGGCCAACCTCTCTAACAAGAATGACGAGCGATCAGACGATGGAGATGACGGGCAACAGGAGAACGACGACATCGACTACACCGGCATGTGTGTACACTGACTCGATGATGAGGTAGGTCCCACCTACGACCAGCTCATTGAGGCCTTCCTCAAGCTGGATGATAAACTTTCTAATAGTAGGTCTAGTTGTATGGGACTTGAGATGGAAGTAGCTTGTCTAAACTCTAAGCTTGCTAATGTGAAATCCTAGATTTGCTCTTGCCCTCCTCCAGTCGACTCGGATGGCTGGAAGGAGTGCGATAAGCTGACCGAAGAATTGATTGCGCTTGAAACTTTGCATAGATGTGTAGTTGCATATTTTGATTTGCTTAGGAGGAGTCATGCTAGTGTGCTTTTAGAACTAGATGAAACTAGAGAAGCTTTGCTTGGTAATACATGCTTGCATGATTGATCCCTCTATTATTTGTCCCGATCCTACTGCATACACTACAACTAAAGACTCTGTCAGCCCAGATGAGGGTTGTGAAGATCATGTTTCACCTAAGGACCCAATCAACTCAGATGAGACCTGTAGCTTCTACTCTGTTGATGCTACATTCCTAGATTACACTTCCTGTAGGTTAGAAAACATGAACTTGTGATTTAAAATCTCTGAGTTGGACAATGCCTTGCTTGTTGCATCTTCCTGTGAACGTTGTGAAGAGCTTGATGGGGAGTTGGATAGTGTCTATCAGGATATGGGAGCTAGATTTCAGGGTAGACTAGCTGAGGTTCAGAACACTAAGTGTGTTTCTGGTCATGCTCTCAAGAGCGAAGTCAAGATGCTGAACGACAGGTGTCGTAAGGCTTTGGGCAAGGGGAACATAGATGAACATGACCCTTCTGACTCATCCTTTTATTGTGAGTTTTTGTTCCTAGCTTCGTCAGGAGTGTGAGTACCTTATGGGTACTCTTTAGAAATTTTTTGTAGTTGAGGAAACTGAACTTGATTCTTGACAAAGGCAATATATTAACGGGTAAAGGTTTTGGGTATGATTGGCTTGAACACATCAGGAAAACACCCTCCAAGAGTCCTTGGTCTAGATACAAATGGGTAAAGAGTGGTCCTTTGGGAAAGGTTTCCTAAGACCACTGTCTTCAGGTCTGCTGGGGTTATCAAAGAAAGACCTCATGCAAGGCCAATACAGGCTGCTGTAAAAATCTGAGAGTCCACCTAAGAAGGATAGCTCCACTGTTGCTCCCCCTGGGAGTGGTAAACGGGTCATTTGCACTTTCTGCGATAGGATAGGACACACTCAAAAGGACTGCTTCTGTCGTGCTACGAAGGCAAGTGAGAAGCATAGAAAAGCAGTAAAGATCCAAGGCCTCCTAAGGCACCCGCACCTAGGGTAGATTCTTCTCAGATTAGAACGGTGGGTAGATGGCCAGGACTTGGAGCCTAGCCTTATGGTGCTTATCTTGTTGTCGGTCTGGTGCGTGAGCAGCGTTGTCCTCAGGGTGTGCCTCCTGTTGGCAACAGAGGTGCTTGTTCGGGACACGAGGTGCCGACTACATGGTGGAGTACTAGCAATAGGAACGAGGGCAGGAAACGTGGACAGGATGCATCTGCCTCGGCTCAATGGCAGAATGCTCCACGTCTAGCGCAGGTACGTGCTCCTACTAGTGGAGTTGACCTAGTTCGGGTAGAGACCACTTGTTTCGGTTGCGTGACTTAGTATTGGGTTCCAAAGAAGCTCTTTTGTTTCCCAATGCTGAGGCACGTTTCTTTACTCATTTATTCGGACGCATCAGGTTGGGAAGGGGGACCTGTGAATCATCAATTCCGGTTGTTATCGTCAAATGACCGGAAACTCTCGTTCGTTCTCCTCCCTAGTCCGTGTGTCCCAGGGTAAGAAAATCTCATTTGGGGATGCTTCTTCAGTTTGTGTGCTCGCCTGAGACTCTATTCAGGTTAGTGATCAGGTTGTACTTAAGGATTTGGCCCTTGTCAACAATATTATCTATAACTTGCTTTCGGTTTCTTAGCTGACTAACGAGGGTTTTGAGGTTCGCTTTAAGCAGAATGAAAGTTGCATTCTTGATTCTTTTGAGAATTTTGCTTGCGAGATTTACAGATTTGAGAGAGTTTTTCATGTTGATTTTCGATCTTCAATTGGCTCTTCTCATTGCTTGATTGCTTCAGAGTCGCGTGACATCTCCTTCTGACATTGGAGGTTGGGTCACATTGGTTTTGATCACTTTACCAGAATTAGCAGCCATAATCTGATTCGTGTTTCGCCCAAACTCTAGATGGTCAATAACACAGTTTTTGCTCTTTGTCGGCATGGGAAGATGGTTGGTGCTGCTCACCCACCAGCCACCAAGGTGATGACTGATGCACCAGAGCAGTTGCTTCATATGGACACTATTGGTCCTTCCCGAGTGTAGTCCGTTGGTGGCCAGTGGTATGTGCTGTTTATGGTCGATGATATTTCGCGATACTCTTGGGTTTACTTTATGGTGATCAAAGACGAAACATTTGGTCATTTTCGATCCTGGGTCCACAGATTGTTAATTGAGTTCATAGGAGTGCTTCGCGCAATCCGTTCAGACAATGTCACAGAATTCAAGAATGCACATTTCAAAACTTTTTTGTTCCGATTCTGGTGTTGAGCATCAATTCTCTTCTCTGCACGTCGCCCAACAAAATGGCGTTGTGGAGAGAAAGAATTGCACTTTGATAGAGATGGCTAGGACTATGCTCGATGAATATTCTACTCCTAGGTATTTCTAGGCTGACACTGTTTTTACAACTTGCTATGTTTTAAACAGGGTGTTTCTAAGATACAAGTTGCATCGCACATCCTACGAGCTTTGATATGGGCGCAAGCCTAGTGTTTCATATTTTAGAATGTTTGGATGCAAATGCTTTATTCTAAAGTCTGTAAATTTGGACAAATTTGAATCTCGATCTTTAGATGACATTTTCCTTGTTTATACAAGTTATGAGGTTAATTAGCGTGTCTGGGATAGTACGAGGCGTAGGGTAGTAGAGACTTGTGAGGTTACCTTTGATGAGGCCATGGCAGGGGCAAGGCCAGATATCTCAGGATCCGGCTTGTCCATTAAGCCTACCTTTGTTGAGGAGGGAGTCGTTGAAGATGACGACTCTACGGAGGCTGATCTTGACTTGATTCCACCGGTGGTGCTGCTGACTTACAGTATTATTTCTCATGATCATCCCTTACATTCTTCTTCTACTCAGCTCTCACCTTGTGCTTCCAGGCTCTCACCTATATAATTTTCGCCCGATGGCTCTGAGCCTACCTCTCCTGAGGTAGAGGCCACTTATAGAGCTTCTCGACACATCCAAAAAGACCACCCCCCTGAGTAGATGATCAGTGATTTGACCAAGAGCATAACCCGATCAAAGTCAGGGTCACTTAACTTTGCTTGTCTGCTGCTTTCATAACTTCCTTGGTGCCGAATGATGTCACCCATGCTCTTTCTAATCCCTCCTGGGTGAATGCATTGCATAAAGAGGTGGAAAATTTTGAGAGAAACAAAGTCTAGAAGCTTGTTGAACGCCGTAAAGTACATAATATAATAGTACTAAATAGGTGTTCTAGAACAAGCAGACTGAGGATGGGGTATTGGTTAGGAATTAGGCTAGTTGGTTGATTAAAGTTTCACTCAAATCGATGGGATAGATTTTTGATGAGACCTATGCTCCTGTTAATAGACATGACTCCATCAGAATTTTGTTGCATTCAAGCTGTTTCAAATGGATGTGAGAAGTTCTTTCCTGAATGGATATATTTAGAAGGAAGTATATGTTAAGCAACCTCATGTGTATGAGGATTCAAGGTATCCTAATCATGTATATAAGCTTGATAAGGCTCCATATGGGCTCAAACAAGCACTCCGGGCCTGGTATGAGAGATTGAAAAACTTACCTAGTGAGCAATGGGTTAGGTACATCAGACATTGTTTACCCAAGGATTGGTGCTGATTTCATCCTGGTGCGAGTCTATGTGGATGACATAATCTTTGGTGGTTCCTCCTCTGCTCTTGTTTCTGAGTTCTCAGATGTGACGAGCTCGAAATTTGAGATGAGCATGATAAGAGAACTCAATTTCTTCTTGGGTTTTCAGTTTAGACAAACACCAGAGGGCACTTTACTTCACCAAAGTAAATACACCAAATACCTGCTGAGTCGGTTTGTGATGGCTAATTGCAAGCTAGTCTCTACTCCGATGGTGACCACCACAGCCTCAGTGCCTAATGAAAATGATGAATCGGCCAACCGGATGGAGTATCATAGCATGATTGGCTCCTTACTCTACCTCACCTCTTCCTGGCCAGACATACAGTTTGCTATGTGTTTTTGTACCCGCTTTCGGGCTTCACCTAGAGTGTCTCACCTTCAGGCGATGAAGCGGATCTTCCACTATCTCCATGCGACTGCAGACTTTGGCCTTTGGTTCTCTGCTGCATCTTGCCTATCTGTTAAAGTCTTCTCAGATGCGGGCGTTGCTGGCTACAGGATAGATAGGAAAAGCACTTTTGGCACTTGCCAATTTCTTGGCACTTCTCTTGTTTCTTGATCCTCTAGGAACCAGTCGAGTGTACCACAGTCTGCTGCTAAGGCTGAGTACGTCGCCGCTGCTAGCTGTCGCAGTCAGGTGATCTGGTTGTGCTTTAACTTGAAGGACTTTGGGTTGGTTTAAGCAAGTGTGACACTCCTTTGTGACAACACCTCGGTAATCAACATTGTCAAAAACTCAGTGCAACACTTTAGAAAAAATCACATTGACGTGAGATATCACTTTCTTAGAGCATCTCCAAGAGTTATAGTAAAAATGGAACCCTATATTGCATTATAGGTACTCCGTAAAATATTTTAGGACCTCAAAAAATATAGCAACTCCAACAATCAACCCTAAAACATATATGTATCCATTTAATTAGACCAACATGTCCATTTATTGCTCCTAAAACATAGTAAAACCAAATATATGGCTTGACATTTGAGTTGCCATGTTGCAACTTCTCTTAGAGCCCCAAGCTTTTTACGCTTTTTGTTGAGATAGGATTCATTGTTGGAGTTTATTTTTTTGAAAAGTCCCAAAATATAGAGATAGCAACCCATAAAGGGCTTCTCTTAGAGATACTCTTAGAGACCATGTGGAAAAGGGTGATATTGTACCGCAGTTTGTGGACACTGATCACCAGTTGTCTGATATCTTCACCAAGCCACTGGATAAGGCTTGGTTTGAGGATCTTCGGGGAGAGATTGGGCTGGTGAGCTTAGCAAGCCTATCTTGACGGGGAGCTATCTATTATACTATATGTAATATATTTTTACTGCTTTCCCTGCATTGCATCTAGGGTGCATTTGGGCTTGGTTAGTCTGTCTTAGGCTGTCAGCACACTCTTCACTTAGAGTTATGGCGTGCTTTGGCACGGATCTATCATCTCGTGTTTAGGTTGCTATCATGCGTAATAGTCAATTTTCTCTCATCTAGCTAGATAGAATTCTCACAGTCTTATAGCTCTATCAGATGCACTCCGGGTATCTTTTTACGCTTTTTGTTGAGATAGGATTCATTGTTGGAGTTTATTTTTTTTGAAAAGTCCCAAAATATAGAGATAGCAACCCATAAAGGGCTTCTCTTAGAGATGCCCTTAGAGACCATGTGGAAAAGGGTGATATTGTATTACAGTTTGTGGACACTAATCACCAGTTGTCTGATATCTTCACCAAGCCACTGGATAAGGCTAGGTTTGAGGATCCTTGGGGAGAGATTGGGGTGGTGAGCTTAGCAAGCCTATCTTGACGGGGAGCTATCTATTATACTATATGTAATATATTTTTACTACTTTCCCTGCATTGCATCTAGGGTGCATTCGGGCTTGGTTAGTCTGTCTTAGGCTGTCAGCACACTCTTCATTTAGACGTCTGTCGTGCTTTTGCACGGATCTATCATCTCATGTTTAGTTAGCTATCATGTGTAATAGTCAGTTTTCCCTCATCTAGCTAGATAGAATTCTCACAGTCTTAGCTCTATCAGATGCACTCCGGGTATACAGGGTCTGTGTCAAGTCTTTAGTATCAGAGATGTAGTGCTGTCTTCCCTTGCAAGACGCGTAGGGTAAATGAGATCGAGTTTGAGATTGAGTGTTTTTTTCTGATTCTTACCTTAATCTCTGTAAAAGGCCCGGTGCATTTTTTTGGTTTTCTGACTCCTTATTCATTGTTGTTGTTTTCATGCACATTCTTTTGGTACGAAACTATTGACTCACTTGTTGAGGGAGAGTTTTCGGGTAACTTTGCATTAGCATATAAACTTATTTTTGTTTTTTGGAGCTTTGTCTTTTATGCTTTTAAATTTAGGCTTGGTAAAATGTCTTTGCTATTATCATCATAGCTTGTGCTAGCTGGTTAAATGGATAGCGAAGATAAAAAATGCAAATGGTTTGATTTTTCCAAAATAGTTGTGGCTTGCGATCTTCACTTTGCAAGTGTTGTTGCTTAGTGAGCTTCTTGCGTTTTTCTTTCAGTCAATCTTGCAACTTGATGAAATATTTTGTTATCCAAAATCTTTTACTCATGTAAATGGAAAAAAGCAATTTATTGTTTTGGATAATTTCACCAATTATTATTCATGAAACGGCTTGCCATTGCATAAAAGAGGCATGAATTTGGAAGGAAATTGAATAGCCATTAGTTTGAAAGGCTCGAATTTCTCTTTTAAAATCAAGCAAACAAAGCATTTGAAAAATTTGATGAATACAAAAAAAAAAGAAAAATGCTAAGTAGTTGAGTTATCGTTTTTGTGCTAATTGGATTTCAATTGGTTGCTTGTGGTGTGCTATTGGTGCTGTATTGATGTCTCCTTGGGTCTTGGCATTTGCTTTGTGTATCTCACCACGTATTACAAAAATGAAAATAGATTTACTAGCATCTATTGAACTTGATAGCACCAACCTTCAATTTGAATAGTTCCAAGCATCTTTCACTTGTGCTTCATGTTCAATTGGATAATTGTCAAAACTCTTTGGGGTTGCATGTGCATTGCATATTGCATTTTGTTCTTCCCACTTAATATTGATGCCTATATTGCCAAAAGGGGGAGAATCGTTCAATAAAGGCATCAAGTAAATACAATATGAAAATGGTAAGATTTTACCATTGGGAGAATTTGATTCTCATGTCCTGGATATGGCGAACAATTGCTTCAATTTTTTTATCCAAACATAACATGGCATTTCCAAATGCTTTTTATTTTTCATTTTGAAAACTTCAAAGTCCTTTATGAAAAGCTTTGTTAATATTCATCGAGGAGGAGTGTTGAGATCCAAGTGGAGGATACCCTGATGTTGTGATGAATATTTGTGACGTTGTATTACTTTGGTGAGATTTTGATGTACTTTGGTATTGCATTTGTCGAAACGGGCGCGAAATTTGAAACAGTGTCCGGTGATCACCAGACCATGTCCGTTGGATTTGTGTCAAGGCAGTTATTGTGACTAATTGATTTCCGATGATCGTGATGGACTTGATTTTCGATGTTGATGATGTTTGTGAAGCTAAACTTGCTGGGAAGGTAAGCGTTTTGGTTTGGACTCATCTCTGTGATGCATGTGCCGGTGGGTACGTGGTTGACGCTGTTCCGTGGAGGCGAACTGGAGGTTCGGGCGTCCGGGGGCGTGCAGACGACCGGATTAAGTACATGGCGGTCATAAGAGGTGGCGTGGACATGAAGCTTTGCTGCGGAAAGGATCCAAGACAGCTGGAGGCTGGTAGTTGGTCATTTGACAGCGAAGTGGGACTGACTGGTGGGCCCAGGCGTGGGCTGGCGACTATGATGCTGCGAGGATGCTCCCGGAGGAATATGGCGCAAATATTTCTTGTCGGGAGAGAGTTACAAGGTGTGTGTGTTGTACACCGTTGATCCTCGTATCACCCCTGAGGCTATAAATATAGGGGGATGGGAGCACCTCCTCACTTTTTGAGTTAGAAATTGGGAGAGAGAGAGGGTGGTACCTGTGAGTGCTTGTGGTCGCGAGAGCGGCTTGTAATCTTTCAAATATATATGCAATGAAACCTCTGTTCATCAATTTCATGGCTCCTTCTTGGTAGTTCATATGTTTTGTTCTTGTTGTTTTGGTGGTTTTTGTTGCAACTAGTTTATTTTCCTCCTCTTCTTCTTTATGCTTCTGATACACGATGTATTGAGAGTGCTCATATGGTTTTACATCTCTTTTACACCCTAAGATTGACTAGAGATCAAGTTTTTCATCAATTTGCAAATCTGTCTAAAATTTGTTCTTCGCACTGCAATTAGCATTTGAATTTTAGAAAAATCATTTTTTAGTGTTTATTGTTGGAGTATGTGCGTGACTCACTTATCTATCTACTGTAAAAATTTGGAGTCATGTTCTTACACCGTTTGGGAGTAATGCGGTGAACATCGAGCTCAAAACTTTCTGCTCAATGATCCTGACAGCTTGTGGTGTTTGATTTTTCTTGATTTTTCTACAAGGAGTTTTGAGGATATTTTTTGGTAGAGTGCTTCACGACTCATTTGTGCATAGGGAGGAAACTTCCCACAAATTTTTATGTACCCGAAACTCACCTTTTCTCTGTTCCAAGTGAGAACAAATTCTGAAGAATCTGCTATTGCTTTTTTGAAAGTGGCTTTTATGATTTGGCTTGATGTGTTTTAATAAAGCAAGATTTGAATTGATACCTTTTCTTTTTTAACACTTGAAAAAAAGGATTGTGATTGAAAAAAAATCCCCACATATTCCATGGCTCTCATGCTAGGGGTACACATAGTTGTCGAAGTTGTTCGTGTTTAGAGAGGATGGTGAGTTCGAGGAGCACCGTTCTGAAGAAAAATCTGCAAGGCTCCCATTCACCCCATTTCGTCGCCGTAGCAAGTTTTCAGGGACGACGAAGTGTCGCGATATGGGTTTCTCAACTTCTAGGCGAAGCGAAGCGGTCCTTAGGGGTGGTGAAGCGGTGCTCCCTGACTAGCGCCTCCATGAGGATGAAGCAGTGCTCCAAAGCACCGTTGGCTCCATTCGCACACTGGATCAGCTAGAAGTGGCTCTTCATGGTGAGGATGAGGCCCATATCCTGTTGATACGCCGGATTCGGGAGAAGCTTAGCTTGAGTGACTTGGCCGAGGAATTCTGTTACTTCCGCATCGCCCCCCTTGCGCGCCATTGGGGAGCTCTGGTCAGTTATGAGGTGGGAGAGGATGGCGTCCTCCAGCTGGCCGTGCACCGGGAAGACGGCCTAACGTCCATGGGGCGGGGTGCCGTGGAGAAGGCCGCTTGCCGCCTTTTGGGGGACTAGAACGCGAAGGAGCACAAGCGGCGTGTCGAAGCGGTGCGAGGGTCCTGATGCGAGAGGGTCGCCGACTGGGCAGTGCGCTCCATCGGAGGCCTAAATAGGACAGCTGGTCCTTTCGCCACTCCCAAAGAAAAAAAAGGGTGAGGGTCACTGCTGCGTTGCCTATCCGTGCCATGGCACCTTCGTCCAGCAGCGACAGTAGCGGCAGCGGGGGGATGACGAGGAAAGGGTCGTCGGCGAAGGCGAGGAGGCAAATGAGAGCTGCGAGGTAAGCGGCAATAGCCCTTCGACCCCGCGGGGATCCTCTCCCTCGCACAAGGAGTCTAGTCACAGGTACACATCTTCCCTAAGCCTGCGCAGGGGGGAGGCTTTGCCTGGCTCTTCCGCCCTTCGGGAGGAGTGGGTTGACACCCCTTCAACGGAGGTTGTGGAGGGAGAGGTCCCCACACCTCACGGCGCCTCCCTCCGGGCGTCATGCATCCAGTTTGCCGCCCCGGTCTTGGTGGATTTGGAGTTTGACGATTGGTGGATTTGGAGTCTGACGACGAGGCGGAGGAGCAAGCCCCCTCCTGCAACCGGTGTAGCTCCGTCTCCTCCCCCAGAGACATCGGCCGCAAGAGTCGCGGATGCGGCGAAGGGGAGCGACGAGCACATCCTTGCTAAGGAGGGCGAAGGCAACCCCGAAGCTCTTGACATCGGCGCCTCCGGAGGATCCCCCGCTAGAGCCCCGCGGGTTCCTAAAGAATTAGCCTCGACCCCTCCAGATTCCAGGATCGAGGTGGCTCCCGCCGCTCCGGCTATGTCCACGGTGGTGGTGACCACCCTAAACATTCCGTTGGAACCTACAGCTAGCTCTAGTTCTAGCCTTGTGTCCCTGCACAGAACGATGGTGGACGCGCAAGCATCTCGTTGACACCTCAGCCTTCAGACAAGGTACCTGCACGCCCGTCTCAGGGCTATTCGTGCGCTTCAAGCGCTAAGGGGACCCTTCACTGAGCCTCTGGTCCGCAAGATTACCGAGGGCCTTCCAGACTCAGATGTCTTGAACTTCATGATGGACAACCTCATGAAGATAGCCTCACAGTGGCAAGCGCAATTGTGATTCTGCTTTCATCATCGCTGACGCTTGTGTGTTCATTTTTCAGACTTGCATCCTTACTATGGTGGCTTTCTCTTGCGACCATGCAAAGCAAGAGGGGTTGGATCGTCGTGAGGGAAGGTTGATCGTCCTCGAGCAGGATGTGGTTCACTGGAAGGAGGCAAGGAAGGTGATGGCGGAGGACAACTCCCGACTCCTCAAGGAGTGCGACCTCACCTGCGCGCGGTCGCGGAGCTGAAGGAGGAGGTGGCCGGCGCTGTCCTTGCTCAGCGCGAACGTGATGAGGTGCTGCATGAAACCGTGTCCGCCAAACTGATGTGGCCCATCTCGAGTGTGAGCTAAAGAAAGCTCAGGAACGCGTCGAGGAACAAAAGATACTGCTGTAGGTGAAGGAAAAGGGCCGGCGCTTCCATGAAGGAGAAGGTCCTGGAGGCATAGGAATCCGAGAGGAAGGCCGTTACCTCCAGCAAAATGGACAGGGCGCAGTGCGCGATGGCGGAGGAGCGTTGCAAGGAGCTTCTTATAAAGATGGAGGATGTAAACAGGGCCGCAGGTGAAGCGTGCAAGGCTTTCCTCCGGGAACTTCCCTGGCCTAGGATTGAGATCCCCGAGGCTCCTCCTTCGGCCGACTTGGAGCCGACAAGGTTCATGAAGGAGGCTGCCTAAAACACCTTATTAGCTGGGCGATCCTTCGCGGCCCACGCGACACTAGTGAGCGCACGGAGTGTTCTCCGTCTCTTGGATGTCAACGGTTGCCCCCATGTGGATGGGCTGGGAGCCCTTCCCATCCCTTCGGGGAAGTGCCCGGTCTCCCTCCTGCTCCGGCGCACGTGCGTCGCTTAGCAGCCAGGTTTTTCGAAGATTACTAGGGAGCCATGGTGAAGAAGCAGCACGGGACTCTGGCTACGTCCCTTTGTTTGTAAACACTTTACTAATCACAATGAAACCGGTTGCCCCCTCTTGTTTCTTCGCCCTACAATAACTGTGATTTTGGCAGCTTAGCCTTCACTGGTATTTTAGAACGGTACACCCCTTCTCTGCGTACATCCCAAGGAAATTGTTTCCTTAGGAGTAAGAAGTACCTTCGGCACACACCAGATCCTCTAGCACCAAGGCGCTAGTCGCGGGCTTCGCTTCGAAAGGGGGTCGTGGGTGAGAACTTAGCACCGAAGAGGAGTGGCTAGGTGTCGGCCTCCTAGTTGGGCTTAGCTTTGAGGGGCTAGGACTTAGCACTAGAGCGTGAGCCGTAGCGTGCCTTGAGTCCCTGGACCCCTGGGGCATGAAACGGCTAAGTGCCAGCCGCCTGGGGCGGGCTTTTCTTCGGGGGGCGAAGACTTAGCCCCTGAGTGAGCCCCGAGCCCCTGGGCACCTAGAGCGCGGAGCGGCTAGGTGCCGGCAACATGGGGCGGGCTTTTCTTCGAGGGCGAGCACTTAGCACCGGAACGTGCCTCGAGCCCCTGTGCACCTGGGGCGCGGAGCGGCTAGGTGCCGGCCGCCTTGGGCGGGCTTTTCTTTGGGGCGCAAGGACTTAGTGCCGAAGCATGCCTTGAGCCCCTGGGTAACTAGCATGTTTGCATCGGTACCCCATCACAAACCACCTTGACCCTGGTACTTTCCAACAGAGAAAGGAACGGTTACAATGTTGCTTACTCGCAACACTCCACAATTATTAAGCCACTGCATCTTATATGGGGTAGGGTGACGTCGTTGTTTTAACCCCAATCTCTCAACCAATTCTTGGCTAGCAATGTTATTGCCGCTACCATTATCAACAATAATGCTGCACAGCTTGTGTTTAATCATGCCTCGGGTTTGAAAAAAATTATGCCGTTGCCCATTCTCCTCCTTTGCAACATTCACACTGAGAACTCGGTGAGAAATTAAACAATTGTTGTCATCCATATCAGCTTGGATCTCATTCTCACCACTACTCAATGCCTCCACTTATGGAGCATCTTCCTCTAGATCACTTTCAGATTCCCAATCACCATGCTCATTAAAAAACATGGTCCTTCGAGTAGGACATTCATCAGCAATGTGACCATGACCTTTGCACTTATGACACACAATTGCTCGGCTATGCGATGAGGATGCAGCAACCGATGCTACAGAGGGTGCTGCTGTACTTGCAGCTGGACGATGATTATCTTGGTGAGGCATGGGTGATGAAACCGAAGAAATAACTGACTTTGAAGCTTGATAAGATGGGGAGGGCTTTGAAGTAGCACCCCTCTCTACTGGACCCGCTTGTTGACACTGCCAAGGAGCTGAAATAGATCGATTCCCATACGATCGACCACATCCTTCTTACTGAATTTTTCTCTCAGCGCACATAGCTTGGTCAAGAAGTGTTTGTAAGCAGTTGTATGGAAACATTTCAACAAACCCAGAAATTTCATCATTGAGACCATGTAAAACTCTTGCCATTTTTTATTCAACGTCTTCTCTAATTCCCGCTCGAACCAAAAGTAATTCCATCTCCTTATAGTACTCATCCACCAAACGAGACCCTTGTTGCAAAGGTCACGCCGATAACTTGACGGTACAAAGCGTCTTCTCATTACTTGTTTAATCTCAGGCCATGTGCTAATATGATCACACCCCAATACAAGTTAATTCTCTTGTATTTGATTCCACCAAGTGAGAGCATATCCAGAAAATTCAACGGAAGCAAGATTGACTCGCCTCTGATCGGAAAGGTTGTGTACTCCGAAAATTCGATCGCATTGTTCCTCCCACTCAAGATATGCATCCGGGGTCTCCTTTCCAGTAAACTTTGGCACGCTCAACTTGATTCGAGCAATGCCATCCGGGTCATCTCTGTTGCGATAGTCTCGAGCGTATCCTCTACCAACATGGGCAGCACCTCGTCGGTGAGCTTTCTGCTGTCCAAACCGTCCACGTTCTGCAATGGGACTCTCATTATCATCATACTCTTCTTCGTGGTCATGATCTTCTTGGATTTCTTCGTCATCAAAGCGCACACGGGGGTCAAAGTCTATCTCCCTTCAAAGATCCGAACATCGGAAAACAAAAATTCGCTGTGTTTGTATCTTGGTCTTGATCTGGTGTTTAAACCATTGGTATTGGTTTGTTCTGAGTATTCTTGAATAGATCTAACCTTGGTTTTGCGAGAAAACAGATTTTACTGCAGGTTTTCGTCAAATCCAGAATACCCCGGATCGGAACATCCGACGGCCGTCGGAACATCCGACCCAGATCAGAACATCCGACGGAGGGTGTACTGTACCACGTCGGAACATCCGATCCCCATCGGAACATCCGACCGACTGGTTACTGTTCGACTTTATTAATTCCGCAATTTTGTTTTATTCGCCTATTCACCCCCCCTCCAGGCGGCATAGCAATCCTTTCATAGCCCTTGACTAGCTCCCTTTGGCAGGGGCACCGAGGGAAAAATACCCTCGAAGCTGGGGCTAAGATCTAAGTACCCTTACGTTTCTATATTAAGTAAGGCTACAAGGGGATTACAGGGGGACCCGGTTGTTACGCCCAGCTATCATATCCCTCTGCCACACGATGCTAGTTGTTACGGTCAGCTTTCAAATCTTCCTGACACGAGATATGATTCCTACGAACTGTTGCAGACTGTACTTGTTGTCCCCTAGCCTTCTTGGTTCCCACGAAACTACCTTCGCCTCACAGATTGGACTTAAGAGCCTTTGGTTCCAAGCGAGGTCTCCGCCAGGCAGCTCCCGCTCGCTGGTACTTATCTCCTTCGCTCCGTCTTTGCCTCGCATCAAGGGGGCAAGGCTCCCTCCGGGCGTGCATCTCCTTTGCTCCGCCTTTGCTTCGCACCAAGGGCGGGGCTTCCTCCTAGTGGGCACCTCATGTGCTCCTCCGGCTCGGGGTTGGTTCGCCTCTCTCTTCAATTGAGATAGCTCCAATTGAAGGAGGGCCCTGCTCACTAGCCCTAGGGCCGAATATGCTAGAGAAATGATGGCGGAGAATAAACTTGGCGTGGATACCAAGAGGGCTAGTTAAGATGATAATGTAAGTTTTTGCAATGGCCAACATTAGCTTCAAGGTGGAAAACTTGGTGTTGGCATCACCCAGCTTAAGCCAAGGAATTCTGGAGTGTTGTGTCCATTTAATCTTTTAAATCACCACTAACCTGAGGATCTTGGTTTTGATGCCCTCATAGAGAACACACTCAAGAGGGGAGGGTAAATGGGATTCCATAGCATAATCAAGATGGATGACCACCTTAGCAACCAGGAACTGCAACTTGGTGCCCCCATTGTGTGAGTGGTCTAGGAGCACAGAGCGGCTATAGTTTGACGCAGCTATAAAATAAGGATTTGTAGGGGATCGACCGAAGGGCGGGGTAATAGGTCCTTCCAGGATTGTTGATTGATGTCAAGGAAACTAGGGACGCAGATCTAGTAGGCTTCAAAATGAAAGCTTCCATGGTGGCGATTGAGGGGCTCAACAGTAAGCAAAAAAGGCCAGTGGTTATAGGTGCTCAACGAGAGAGAAGAAAGCCGGGAATCTAGAAAATGGAGATCCCAATCAACCATGCAAAACATCATATCCAGCTTAACTAAGGTTGAAAGGGTTTGCTCATTGCTCTAGGTGAAACGACTGCCTGAGATCTCTATCTATCGCAAGTGACAATTGTCGATGGTTGAACGGTAAAGGCCCATTAGACGTCTATTGATATTTAAATTGCTCTTGTCTGAACCATGATAAAAGAGATTAAAATCGCCCATTATGAGCCACGAGTGATAAAAGTGATTGTAGATACCCTAAATGTCATAGAGAAAGGCTTCCTTTTTTGAGTCATGATAGGCCCATAAACATTGGAAATAACCTAAGAGCGTTGGTCGACCAGGGAAGGGACCCGGGCGAAGATGGAACAATCCAAAAGAAGGAGGACCAACAAGATGATGACACTGCAGTGCTAAAAGAAAAGAATGCCACCACACGCCCCCATCGCAAACAATTGGAGGACCCCATTCAATCAGTGCGTGCAGATCTCCATAAGCAGAGAAGGGGGCAAGCCATCAGGCTTGGACTCTTGTATCCCGTGAATGGTGGGGTTGTAGGTGCGCACGAGGATGGTGACAACATCGTGTTTGGCCGGCAAGTTAAGATCATGAACATTCAAACCGATGATGTTCATAAGAAAACAAACTGAGCTTCAAGACCTCCTCCTGCAGAGGCAAGAGTGAGTCAAAATGAGAAACACTCGCAGGGAGAAGACTAAGCCTAAGCAGATGAACTATGAAGGAGGGATCGCCACAAAGAAGGCAAACCCCCGCTCTCGACAATACAACGGCAAATATGACACAAGGCACACACAGAGTCATGAAACACACCACAAACAACAAAGAATACACTGATCATAAGAAGGTAAAAAACACAAGCCCACATAGAAGTAGCAGGGGCTACACACTAGCACCTCTTCAGTCGTGGCAGGGCCGAGGGACTGAAGCACCTCTAGGTTGGCCTTTCACAAGGCGACACATCTCAAAGACGACCATGATGGCGCCGAGGCGTCCAACCGTGGATAGAAGGAGCGCAACACAACTGCTAGGGCGTCCAACCCCAGCCTACGAGGAGTCATAGCCGGGCCGCCCAGTGAGGCAGAGGCTGCCCAGGGTGCCAACCCAGGCTGAGGGAATCTGAACGGCGGTGGTCGCAGGGCGAGCGGTGACATGCAAATTGAGTCCGGGCACACTGCAACAAGGATCCCACCGTAGCGATGAAGGTGCCACCTTGTTGGCCAGCATGACCAAGGCGATGGCAGGGGGAGGGGAGTCGACCAGCAACACCTAACGACCAAGAGCTCTAGAAAGCTTCGTGCCGAGGGCCAGAGCTTGGCTGCCTTGATGAGGCAGAGCTAGGGGCAGCTAGCGACAAGGGCATCCACCTCTCAATCTTGGCACCTTTTCCTGACCGTACAATTTTGGTTTCTGAATTCTAGTTTTTGTTTTGGATTTATCCTTTCCAAGCATATAGAAGTTGGAAGCAACAGAAATTATGGCATTCCAACAAGTTAAGTTCCTTGTACATGTACCCGGATTTTGTTAACATTTACACTAAATTCTTGATTCAATAAGTGTTTTCATGTGCTTATTAACCTAGAAAGATGGGAAACCAAGGAAGGGGTAGGGAGTGAAGGCCCCTGAGCAGGCTGCCCAACCACCACGGATTGTAGACATAGCGCCGCAGGCATTGAAGACACTACTCGGGGATGGGAATAGCCACGACGGAAGAGGAAGAGGAAAGATCGTTGTTATACCTCCTCTGAGCTCCATCAAGAATGGGTGGAAAAGGGGCTCACGGAGGGGAGATTTGGTGAGAAGTAATGGCGACACAGTGTGGAGCCACAACAGGGGGAGAGCAAGGAATGATGGCTGACAAAGGCATGTCATCCTAGACAATGGAGCTCCAGAGCACCCAGTGGGAGAAGGGGAGTTAGTTGGTGAGCAGGCCGAGTCGGGCACCGACCTCAACGAGGGCGTGGACGCAGATGTCGGCATGGCAGGCCACAGTGGGAGGGTTGATGTGAACGCCGGCGTGGCAGGCCACAGGGGAAGTCTGCGGGAAGGGGGAGGCCGGCATTGCCGAGGCGGTTGGAAATGAGGGCAACCCCCTCTCAATCTTGGCACCTTTTCCTAACCGTACAATTTTGGTATCTGAATTCTAGTTTTTTGTTTTGGATTTGTACCTTCCGACCATACAAAAGCCGAAAGCTGCGGAAATTATGTCATTCCAACAATTTAAGTTCCTTGTATATGTAGTGTATTTTTGTTAATGTTTACACTAAAATCCTCATTCGATAAGTGTTTTCATGTGCTTATTATCTAGCAAGATGGAGCATAAATAATCATACCCAATAGTAAAAAAGCATGCAGTCATCGGGATAATTTAATAATGAAAATTTTGTCTAGAAGAATGTTTTCAATGCAAAGAAGATACTAGCATGTACCAAGTGAAATTTTTGAGAGGGGTTTGCAAAAGGCCAAGTGAGAAAGGTGTGAAGCTATGCACAGATCTCAATGCAACCAATGGTGAGAGATAAGCAAGAAATTCCATATATGAGATTTTTCATTATTGTCATGCAGGGAGACAAAATGTAATCATCAATGAGATTAAGTGGTGGTGCTCTAACGGTTGAGCTTTGATTGAGAGCTAGAGAACATGTTTTTAAGAGCTTCAAAAAATGGATCCAACTTTCAAGTTCTACCTCCATCGCCGCACACGGGGATCAATTCCATCATCCTAGGGGTGTTATGGAATATCTGGCTTGAGAGGAACTCTAGAAACTTTTGTTAGATTTAGCATCATGTAGTGGTTTTCATTGATGCTGTCAAACACGACCTCTACCTGTGGGGATCAGCTGGAGCGGATATTAGAGGTGTAATGTAGCCAAGTTTTGCTAACCCAGACATATTGGCTACGGGGTTGTAAATCCACCCCTCCCCTCGCCTCTCTCTCCTTTTTCCTTTCCTTCCTTTTATATTTGCATGTGTACCTCTCCTTTTAAATAGAAGACAATTCTCCTATTGATGCGAACACATAAAAGGCGGCCCGATCTTCACGACAGCAGATACACGAATGAAGGATAACTAGCTTTATACTTGCCAAGGTTGTATGCGACCAAGTGACAGGGAGAGACGGACCAAAGCCTACTGAACTCCAACCCGATCTCTTGTTATGTCCACATCATTCTCCCTCTCTTGAAAAGGAGTCATCCTCGACTCTGATGGTCCAAAGTAGGGGGATAGGTCGGATACGTTGAATGTTGAGCTGACCCCCATATTCTTCAGGAAGATCAATCTGGTATGTGTTGTCATTAATCTTTTTGAGTACTTCTGCTCTTGGCTGCAACTTGCTTTTGCGTTGTTCTGGAAAGCGTTCATTCCGAAGATGTACACATGCCATGTCACCTGGTTCAAATAGCATCTCCCTCCTCCCTTTGTTTGCTCGTTTCTCATACTGCCTTGTCATCTTCTCAATATTGTCCTTGGTCTTCAAGTGCAGTTTCTTTACGAGTTCAGCTCGCTCGCTTGCATCAAGATTGGTTTTCTCCTGCAAAGGCAAAGCCAAAAGATCTATGGGAGCAGTTGGTTTGAAACCATATACAATTTCAAAAGGACAGAAGTTTATGGTCGAATGTGTTGCCCTATTATATGCAAATTCTATGTGACGTAAACAATCCTCTTACATTTTCAAGTTATTCTTTAAAATGGATCTCAACATCATAGATAGTGTTCGATTTACAACTTCGGTTTGACCGTCTGTTTGGGGGTGGCAAGTTGTAGAAAATAAAAATTTTGTTCCCAATTTCCTCCAGAAAGTTTTCCAAAAGTAACTCAAGAATTTCGTCTCTCTGTCTGAAACTATGGTTCGTGGTATACCATGCAATCTCACTACATCTCGAAAGAACAAGTCAGCGATGTGTGAAGCATCATTGCTTTTGTTACATGGAATGAAGTGTGCCATCTTGCCAAATCTATCGACCACGACAAAAACAGAATCACTCCCTCTCTTTGTCCGTGGTAACCCAAGAACAAAATCCATCGATATGTCCTCCCATGGTGCATTAGGAATTGGTAAAGACGAGTATAAACCATGGGGGTTTGAACGTGACTTAGCTTTGTGACATATCTCGCACCGCAACACGTAGCATTCCACATCACGTCGCAGCTTTGGCCAAAAGAAATGATCAGTGAGTACATTCTTAGTTTTCTTGGTGGTGCTGAAATGTCCCATAAGACCACTTGCATGGGCTTCCTGCACAAGCATCAAACGAACAGAACAATCCGGAATGCAAAGCTTGTTAGAGCAAAACAAAAACCCATCATCCCTGCCCTTTCCATCTCGACATTTGGAGTAAGGTTTAGCAAAATATGAATCATTAGCATACAAGTCCTTGATACATTCTGGCCCGAGAATTTTAGCATCAAGCTGATAAAGTAAAGCATGGCTTATAGACAATGCATCGACTACGACATTATCCTTCCCTTTCTTGTACTTGACAATATAGGGAAAAGACTCAATGAATTCACTCCATTTAGCATGTCTTTGGTTCAGTTTTAGTTTCCATTTAAGATGTTTCAAAGATTCATGTTCCGAATGTATATATGACAGTTTTTTTAGGCAAGAGATAATGTTGCCAAGTTTCCAAACTCCTAACAAGAGCATATAATTCTTTATGATAAATAGAAGAGTTGAGAGTTGGACCACTTAGCTTCTCACTTAAGTATGCAATAGGTCGTCGCTCTTGCATGAGAACTCCACCAATCCCCACTCCACTTGCATCACATTCAATCTCGAAAATCTTTCCGAAATCAGGAAGTGCAAGGAGTAGTGCTGTTGTTAATTTTGATTTGAGATCTTCAAAGGCCTTCTGTTGTGCCTCGTTCCAATGGAAAGGTGCTCCATTCTTGGTCAATTCATTGTTGGGGGCAGCAATGGTGCTAAAGTCTTGCACAAACCGACGATAAAAGCTAGCAAGTCCAAGAAAGCTCCACACTTTGCTCACGTTTTGCGGAGGCAGCCACTCACAAATAGCTTTGATCTTTTCTTCATCCACCTCCACTCCTTGACCTAAAACCGCAAAACCAAGAAAAACTACCTTGTCGGTGGAGAAAGTGCACTTGGCAAGGTTAACATACAAGCATTCTTTTCACAAAACAGCAAGCACACATTTTATATATTCGATATGCTCTTCTAAAGACTTGTTGTAAATCAGGATATCATCAAAGTAAACAACAATAAATTTTCTAAGAAAAGCTCTAAGCACATGATTCATCAATCTCATAAAAGTGCTCGGTGCATTTGTCAATCCAAAAGGCATAACAAGCCATTCATACAAGCCAAGTTTTGTTTTGAAAGCAGTTTTCCATTCATTACCCTCTTTCATTCGGATTTGGTGATATCTACTTCGCAAGTCAATTTTTGTGAAAATAGTAGCACAACTAAGTTTACCAAGCATGTCATCAAGTCTAGGAATTGGATGCCTATAGCAAACAGTTATTTTCTTGATGGCTCGACAATCAACACACATTCACCACAATCCATCTTTCTTTGGAACTAAAAGTACAGTAACAGCATAGGGTGAAAGGCTGGTGAGTAAATCTTGTACTTGGCACTATATCTCCTTTGTTTCTTCTGGGTTGGTGTGGTACGGTGGTCGGTTTGGAAGTGGAGTACTAGGAACAAGATCGATTTGATGCTCAATGCCTCTCTTTGGTGGCAGCCCTGGTGGCACTTCATCGGGAAAGACATCTTCGTAGTCCGGCAAAACATCAAAAACAACACTAGGCAAGGTAGGAGGTAAGTCGTTAGTCGAAAGAAAGTTGTTCTTGCACAAGAGTACAAAGAACTTGGCATCAGGTTCACTCAATTCTTTTAAATCCCCCTTCCTAGCCAACATCACTAATCCCTCTTTTCCCTTTGGCTTGGTTCTCTATGGCTATGGAGTTTTATTTGGCTTTGGATTTACTTGCTCACTATGTTTGTGACTCTCACTCATAGTCACAAAGTTCCCGGGTCGACGGGGTCGAGGAACGGGGTCGCGGGTCGATACTTCAAAAAAATGTGGTACGAGGGGGGTATACCCCTGTGGGTCGAGAATCTAAGATTTGGTACGCGACTCCAAGGCTAATGGGTCGTTGACCCTGGGTCGCACCCGGGTCGAGGAACGCGACTGGGCCGTGGCCCAGGGCGTGGCCCACTAGCAGGGGATACCCCCTAGGCCTTGGGCCAAAACATCAAGGCGTGGCCCAGTAGCCCTGCCTCATCTCTCTCTCTTCTCTCCCCCACATCCAGCCGCCCTGCCTCCCGTGCTCCCACCCAGCGCCGCCTCCTCCCTCCCCCAGTCCCCCACACAGCGGCGACCGCGCGGGCCTCCTCCTCCCCACGCAGCGGCCACCGCGCCGCCTCCTCCCTCTCCCTCCCAGGTGCGGCTCCTCCCTCTCCCTTCTCTTCCCGCTCTCTCTCCTCCCTATCCCTCCCCCAGTGAGGCAGCGGTGCGGCGGGGGCGGCGGCGGCGGCGCACGGCGAGCGGCGGCGACGGCGCTCTCTCTCCTCCCTATCCCTCTCCCTTGTTCGTCCCAATCTCCAATGGTTCGGCGACCCCCTCGCGTTTGGGACGGCGACCCGTAGTGACCCCGACCCTCGATTGGGGACGCCGATCCCGGGACGCGGATCGAGACCTCGACCCCGTTTCCTGTGACTATGCTCTCACTCAAGTGTTTCTCACTCTCTCGCTGTTTTCTTTTTATGATCATCCTTCACTATTTTTCCCGGTATTAAAGGAAGCAAAGTGATGCGCTCTCCTTTGTACGTGAGAACAACCTTATTGGCTTGGCCATAAATCTAAAAACTTCACAATCATATAACCAAGGTCTTCCGAATAGTAACTGGCATGTTTGCATCGGTACCCATCACAAACCACCTTGACCATGGTACTTTCCAACAGAGAAAGGAACGGTTACAATGTTGCTTACTCGCAACATTCCACAATTATTAAGCCACTGTGTCACTGCATCTTATATGGGGTAGGGTGACGTCGCTGTTTTAACCCCAAACTCTCAACCAATTCTTGGCTAGCAATGCTATTGCCGCTACCATTATCAACAATAATGCTGCACAGCTTGTCTTTAATCATGCCTCGGGTGTGAAAAATATTATGTCGTTGCCCATTCTTCTCCTTTGCAACATTCACACTGAGAACTCGGCGAGAAATTAAACAATTGTTGTCATCCATATCATCTTGGATCTCATTCTCACCACTACTCAATGCCTCCTCTTATGGAGCATCTTCCTCTAGATCACTTTCAGATTCCCAATCACCATGCTCATTAAAAAACATGGTCCTTCGAGTAGGACATTCATCAGCAATATGACCATGACCTTTGCACTTATGACACACAATTTCTCGGCTATGCGATGAGGATGCAGCAACCGATGCTACAGAGGGCGCTGCTGTACTTGTAGATGGACGATGATTATCTTGGTGAGCCATGGGTGATGAAAACCGAAGAAATAATCGACTTTGAAGCTTGATAAGATGGGGAGGGCTTTGAAGTAGCACCCCTCTCTACTAGACCCGCTTGTTGACGCCGCCAAGGAGCTAAAATAGATCGATTCCCATATGATCGACCACGTCCTTCTTACTGAATTTTTCTCTCAATGCACATAGCTTGGTCAAGAAGTGTTTGTAACCTGTTGTACAGAAACATTTCAACAAACCCAGAAATTTCATCATTGAGACCATGTAAAACTCTTGCCATTTTTTATTCAACGTCTTCTCTAATTCCCGCTTGAACCAAAAGTAATTCCATCTCCTTATAGTACTCATCCACCAAACGAGACCCTTAATGCGAAGGTCATGCCGATAACTTGACGGTACAAAGCATCTTCTCATTACTTGTTTAATCTCAGGCCATGTGCTGATATGATCACACCCCAATACAAGTTGATTCTCTTGTATTTGATTCCACCAAGTGAGAGCATATCCAGAGAATTCAACGGAAGCAAGATTGACTTGCCTCTGATCGGAAAGGTTGTGTACTCTGAAAATCTGATCGCATTGTTCCTCCCACTCAAGACATGCATCCGGGGTCTCCTTTCCAGTAAACTTTGGCACGCTCAACTTGATTCGAGCAATGCCATCCGGGTCATCTCTGTTACGATAATCTCGAGCGTATCCTCTACCAACATGGGCGGCACCTCGTCGATGAGCTTGGTGCTGTCCAAACCGTCCACATTCTACAAAGGGATTATCATTATCATCATACTCTTCTTCGTGGTCATGATCTTCTTGGATTTCTTCGTCATCAAAGCGCACACGGGGGTCAAAGTCTCCCCTGCAATCTCCTCCTCGCTGCCCAGCACGAGCAACCATGTTGTGGTCATGCCTGGCAGCACAACCACCACCTTTGTGATCATCTCCAAGTTGGTCTTCAAACTCGTCTTCAACGCCTCCCACTGAATTTTCATCACCAATTTCATCATGGGCACTGGCACGGCCATGATTCCTACCACCTCCTGCTGGTAGATGATCATTGAACATACTTTCCATAGCCTCCAGCAGCGTGTTCTCTAACTGTCGGAACTCAGCACGTGCAACCGGGGGTTCTTGTTCGCCACGGTTACTACCATGAACACTCGATTCGGACCCTGCCATGTTAGTTCAAGAATATAAAATCTGAAACTTGCAATTGTGCAAACCGCAACACAAACCCCTTTCAGTTACTTTTCTCTCTCTCTCTTTTTTTCTTTTGATTTGTCACTCCTTTCTCTTGTTTTCTTTTTTATACTTACTATTTTTTAAGCACTAAACAACAAACACATGATTACAATTGGGGAGTGCGAACAACAAAATAGGATGGACATGGTGCAAGATAAAGATGATGACCAACAACTAGATGAAGTAACACGACAAAAGACTGATGGTACTTGAATAAAGGCTCAGTATTTTTTCTTGAGTAAAATACACAGGCAGTCCCTAAACTATTAGTCGATTCTTATTTAGGTCCCCAATATATGAAACTGCAGTTTTGGGTCCCTAATATTTTAACTGGGTCCACCACGGTCCAAACTTGCCACGTGACAGTCCTAGAGCTGATGTGGCGCTGACATGTCACGTAAAATAGTTTTAAAAAAGGGAAATCATTAAAAAATATAAAAATACATGCATGGAAATCATTTAAAAATCATTTTAACACGAAAAATAAAATATGGAAAAATTATTTAAAAATCATAAAAAGGAAAAAGGGAAAAAAGGAAAATCATTAAAAACATATAGAACATAAAAAAATATTAAAAAGGAAAAACATTAAAAAAAGAGAAATCAATAAAAAAATATGGAAAATCAAGAAAAAAATAAACATATGAAAAATGTAAACATATTAAAAAGAAACATAAAGACAGTGTGGTCATCTTTAATCCCTCTATAGTTGTAAGCGCAACACCTCTAGCATTGTGGTGTATGGGAGCCCTCAAGTGTTACTTTTTTTTCTATTTTTTATGAATTTTCCTAAATGTTTTACTATTTCCTGTATTTTTTAGGATTTTTTTAAAACTTTTAATTAATTTATGTGACATGGACTGCCACGTCAGCGCCACGTCAGATCTAGGACTGTCACATGGTAGTTTTGGACCGGAACGAACCCACTTAAAAAGATCAGGGACCCAAAACTACAGTTTCATAGATTGGGGAACTGGATGAGAATCGACTAATAGTTTAGGGACCGCCCGTGCATTTTACTCTTTTTTCTTTGATCCGGACTCTAGGATTGGAAAACAAAATGATGAACACAAGAGCAAGGGATAAACTGAATGCTGATATGAGGAAGATGGTTGTACGTAAAGTGACAACGAAAGCTTTGATACCAATTGATGCAAACACCTAAAGGGCGGCCCGATCTTCATGACAGTAGATACACGAATGAAGGATAACTAGCTACGAACAACTGGGATAACTAGCTTTATACCTTCCAAGGTTGGGTGCGACCAAGTGACGGGGAAAGACGAACCGAAGCCTGCTGAACTCCAACCCGATCTCCAAGCGATCACAGAACCACAAACCAAAACTATTCCACACAAAACGGCCGGATCTGTAGAGCACGAAGTAGGGATCCCAGAGAGATCTCTCGTAAGCCCAAAGAACTCACAAGAACAAAGGAGTAAGGCACTCAAGCAGCTCGGCTGCAATATGAAAATTCAATTTATCAAAATGATCAAAAGCCCTTAGAATGGATGGAGTACATAGGTATTTACACTAGGAACAACCCTCCTACTTGAGGTATGAAAGTAAAGCATTTGTTCAGAGTTTTTTCTTGAAAATCCATATTACTTCCTTGGGTAATTGTGGAGTCCTTTGAATTCTCGCGCAGGTGTGAACAGGATGTACAGCATCCACTAAAACGGCCATTACTCCTAGCTCAGAAGTCAAAATGAGGCTCGGTTTGAAATGCTGGAAACTAGCTAGACTTTAATATATTTTCATCCATATAGCATATGACCATATATTCCATCGTGACAGGAAGCATCAACATTCGGAAGATGACGGTCAGTGCATGACGCAAACTTTCTTCACGTATGTGACCCTTCTCCATCTCCCCTTCGAATATGCACCTAAGTTCAACAACAGAAGAAAATTTTGGAAGTACTACACTACTACCAAGTTATTAAAATCTGTAATAATACTTAACTTAGCATTCACCTGATCTTGTATTTGTTTAGCTCGAGCTCGAGTGATCAGTCCTTGAAACTTGAATGATGCCTGTTGTTTGTGACCATCTTGGTCATCGGAGTGATCATCTTGGTCGATCACTCTTGGGTTTATTTCACTTTGGTCGGTGAGCCTTGTTATGTCCACATCACCTATATATCCTTTACTAAAAAAAAATTGGCTCCGCAAGTGAATTTACCCCTTCCAACCATGCAGAAGCCCGAATCAGCGCAAATTATGGCATTCAAGCAGCCGAAATCATGGCATTCCAATGAGTTACCACTATAGGAATCCGATCTATTAATGTCGACCAACTTTATTTACGTCGATCGAAAGAAAGCCAACGTAAATAAAAGGAATATTTACGTCGGCTCAAGTAGACCAACGTAAATAAACCTATTTACGTCGACCTAGTCGACGTAAAAATAGGTGGTCTCGGCTTATATAGGGCCAGAAAGGTGCAGTGCTCACTTTGTTTACGTTGGCCTGACCGACGTAAATAGAGTAGCCCATATTTGGACCTGGGCCAGATGTAAACCCACACGATGGGCCACCAGTCGTGGTTTGAACTCAACCCTAGTATCGTGACTATCGTCTAGCTAGCCACCCTGACGTCCAGTATTTACTCAACCATGAGACCGACGTAAAAATGATCTATTTACGCCGGCTGCCGACGTAAATAGGTCTATTTGTGTCGCTGGGTTTACGTCGGCCTTATCTTGGATTCCTGTAATTTTGTTAACGTTTACACTAAATCTTGATTCGATAAGTGTTCTCACGTGCTTATTATTAACCTGGCTAAGATCGAGCATAACTAATTAACACAACGTTGAAAAAAAAAACTTGCAATCATCAGGAGAATCCAATAACGAAAATTTTCTGTAGAACAACGTTTTCAATGCAAAGGATGTAGTATATATGTTTTTTAGACAAAGATGTAGTATATATGTATATGTACCAAGCTTTTTTCAGAAAATCCAGAGAACAGAGACATGCACGGCGAAATGAGCAACCGTGGGACCAGATTATTGAATTCAGCAGCTGATGCATTTCGACTGCTTTAATACCTAGATTTTGACGTACCAACAAACCGATCGAATGGATCCAAGCTAGCCAGAAGCCTCACGAACATGTCTCACTTGAAATGAAAGTGACCCAAGCAACAAAATGAAAAAAAAAAGTGCACGATGGTATACGTGTAATATGGATGTGCATGGCGTAATAACTTCGTATAGCCCCACGGAGCTCGTCGGCGACGATACAGTCAATACGCACAAACGGGATCTCGCCCAATTTTTTCCACTACTTTATAACGTTTCTTCCAGTGAATGAAATGGTGAAAAAACAGTATAAATTTACTGGAACTTTTAGCACCCGAACGATTTCGCAATTTGGACGGAGGACGACGAACGCCGACGACGCCACACGCGGTAGAACATGCAAACAACCCTCGTCCTAAAAGTTCCACTAATTCTCACAACGTTTCTTCCAGTGAATGGAATTGTGGAAAAACAGTGCAAACTAACTGAAACTTTTAGCGCCTGCACGAAATAGCAAATTTCAGGCGCCTGCGAAATAGCAACTGAGTTCTGTTATATATATAGCGATTGATCGGGGGATTCCCCACCCGGAAGCGAAACGGCTGAAATGCTAGCTTGTTAATTCAGTGATCGATCCTCGATTTTATTCTACTAATTCGATATACGTCGTTCAAACAATGGAATCACGATTAACGCTGTCAAATTACCTGAAATTCTAAACACGTACTTACACTTCTTCTGTTCAATTTTGGGAAATAAAGTGTTTCGGATAAGGATAAGAAAGAGTTTAGAACTCTTAAGAGCTTTAGCTTAAACTCATGTAATATATTGATCACAACAAATGTAAGCATTTCTAGATCCTCACATGTGAAAGAACTCGAAAGAAACAATTAATTTATCACAAAGAAGGAGTTCTACATAAAACACCTTAATTAATTAATGCACGAGCTCTTCTACCGACAAATAAGTGCCTAGATCTACAAGACATGCAGAAGAGTCACCAAACACAGGGGAAGCAGCAAGGCAGCCATGCACGTCGACCACCGGCGCATGGCCGGCGTCGACGCCGACGTCGTCGACCCCGTGATCGGGTTGTTGTGCTGGTAGTACCACGGGAACCACGGCAGGATCGGGTTCGGCGGCGGCGGAGCAGGCCCCGCCGGGACGGCGCTGTACGGCGGCGCGAGGTACCCCGGCATGACCCCCGGCGGTGTCAGCTGGTAGCTCCCCGGCGGCGGAGGCGGGTAGCTGCCGCCGAAGCCACCGGCGCCACCGGCGCCTCCTGTTGCCGGCGGCGGCGGAGGGTAGCTGTTCATCATCCCTCCTGAGGTTGGTGGCGGGAGGCACGGGTACGGGCAGTCCGGCGTGTCCGCCACCGTCGTGGCGGTGAGCACGGTGGCCACGCCGAGGAGGGCGGCGACCAAGAATTGTCTAGACATGGCTGTGTGCAGTGTGGTGTGGTGCCTGTGTACGCGTGCTGTCCAGGCGTGTGTGTCGTTTGTGAGAGAGCACTTGACGTTTTGATAGTAGCCGAGTAGGTGTGCTGTGCGCGCGCGGTGGTTGCATCCATGGCTTTTGGTTATTGGGACATTTGGTGCTAAATGAGATGGTGTGTTGGACAAGGTCGCAAGGAGCAATCATTCACTTGAAATGAAAGTGACCCAAGCAACAAAATGAAAAAAAAAAGTGCACGATGGTATACGTGTAATATGGATGTGCATGGATATGCTTGATATACAACAATTTATTTTTTAGTTAATATTAGATACGTGCCACTGCTCGGTTCCCCAATTTAAGAACTGACACTACTCAAGAGAAAATTGTGATTGTCACTGCTTGTTCACTTAAATTACTAAAACATGAATTTTGCCATTTTGCTAATCTCAAAGCACCTCTTGTGTGATGTGACAGTTCTTCGCCCACCTCTCATCTCACATTTCTTCTTGGTCTGTCCTCTTTCTCCGCAACCTCTATCTCATCTCTCTCGACAAAAAAAATGTGGAAACCCTCGGTCTCCCTCCTTCCCTAGCCTCCTTGTCTCTTTAGCCTCAATTTCTGTGTTGTATCCCAGATCATGGATCAAATCTAACGTCCTAGCTAGCCTTTGTCCTCGTGGACATCCTCTACTACCCCTGTTCGATGGAAAAAAAGCCGGACTCACATTGCAGTCTCTATAAAGACGCACCCTCCTATGTCACTGCCACCATAGCCTTACTCTACCCAATGCGAGGCCACTTCAAACTAATTCCCATCCTCTCCTAACTCCCCATCTATTCATTGTCACTCAATGCATCACCAATCGACGCTACTACCTTTTTTTACTAGTATGTCGTACACTCTCCTTCACCGCGTGCCTCGTCGCCGTCCCACCATTAAATCTTTCTTTAATGGTGTGTAATACCACAAAAATAGAGAGCTTGGGCCAAACTGGCCCAACCCCCTTCCTAAAATATCTGGGAGAGAAGGATGCTAGTCAATCCCCATTCTCCCTGGTCATTTCCAGCCATAGCTGCTTAACTTGCCTCTACTTTTCTCGACGCCGTCGTTCCTGGCTACACCAACCACAGGAATGGGTCGCCATCACCACATCATTTCAGCCGCCAGTTGCTCTCCGTTCCATACACAACCTCCTTTTCGTAACGTCGTTATCCTTCTTGCCCTAGCACTGCACTGCCCAACCACTTCTGTGTCATCAGCCACGCAACCCCAAGCAAGAGCCACCCCACCTCGTGAGCTGTTGGGATTATGCCCAATGACAATCATGGGCCATACACAATTTGGGCTCATGGATGGCACAGATCATATATGATGTAGGTATTCTGGATAATGCATGACGTGGGCATTAAAAGTCTTATTGGGCTTTTAACGTAAAAAGCCCACTATGGAGTGTTATATAAAGGGAGACGGTGGGAGACGCTCAAAGCATTAGAAGCGTGAGCTCCCTCTCCACCAAACCCTAGCCGTCATCTTCCTCGTTGTCACGCCGGTGCTAGCACACCACGTGCGGCGTTTCACCCCTGGACGTGCGGAGATACCATGAAGACATCGCTGCTACTATTTCGGCAATGATCGACCTGCACGACTACCTCCCTATGTCCTCGTCAAGTATGACTACTAACATTGATTTGGATAACAATTTGTGATCCCCTACACGCATATTTCTTGGGTTATTGTGTAGAAAGTTTTATTTTCTCCTAGTGTAGCCTGCATGTTCTCTTTCAGTGGTATCAGTGCAGGATATGTGTTGTTTCGAATCTGTTAACTCATGTTACTGATTGAAGATGAAAAATTGATGACGCCTAAAAGCCGATCCAATATGAAAAAGTCGATATGGGCCGAAATTGAGATTGACAAGCTAGGAGTTGTTAACATTCAAAATTTGTAGCTCATTAGAAATCAGCTAAAGACGTGTTGAGCAAGGACTTTAGCCGATATCGGCATTTTTTACATATTCCTTAGTTTTTGTTTCCTTAGTTGTCTGTGCGTCAATTTTGTATTGATTTAGGACTTAGTAGTATAAAAAGGCCACTTCAAGGTGTGTAAAAGGACCGAATATCAACACATACAATACAATTAACTTTTTCGTCTAGTTTCATCATAATACTTTGAATCCACTCGGTTCCGCTGAAAAGATTCAACCTGCGAGGGGAGCTATCTTGATGTAAGCCCATCCCTTCACTTGTGTTTATCCCGCAAGATATACTGTCTCGATTTAGTTTGATTTATAGTTTACACTTACCCTCTCACAAGTATCACTGTGTTGAGTGGTTTTGATGATGAAACGATATGCCAAATTAGGGATTAATTTGATGGAGAAAAGAAAGAAAAAAGGAGGTGTATGTTTGCGTGCATGCAGTGCAGTGCAGCATGCAACCTGTGCATTTGCGTGCGGCAGCATGCCGGTGGGCTATTAGCATGCTTCATGCATGCAGCATGCAGTAGGTGTGCCGCAGGTGCAGGTGCGCGGGGAGAAGGCCAGCAGTGGGCCGTACGGGTGGCAGCGAGCAGGCTATGCGACCAGCGGCCCAACATCTGTGAGCTGCAGCCCAAAGACGGCTCAGAGCAGTTTTTCTATATAGACCCGAGAGGTCTCGGGAATAGACGAGTTTTAGGGTTTCTCAATATTAACGATGGCTACGAAATTTAAAAAACTTCCAGAGATGATTAGAGGTGATTAGATTGAGATTTGACGTGATTTTGATGGATTTTTTACTTCAATGTAAAGGAATCATATGCGTTCTTTATGCAATAGTAAGTTATGATTCCAGTATGCGATCTTTTTCGTTATTGGCTTAATTTTCATAATGGTTTGCTTTTGATCTCAATTGATTACTGTTTTTACTTAATTTCTTCCGCTGATTGAGCATATTAGATATCATAGTAGGGGGTATTTAGCGCTTACGATTCTACAATTGGTATCAAAGTAAGGTTTATCTACGTTTAATCTAAAGATTAGGAGCTATGTCGCAGTCAATTTTTTCTCTATGGCTAAGCCCCCTGTTTTTAATGTAGATGATTATCCTTATCGGAAAATCCGCATGCAATCTTGTTTACAATCTCAGTGATATGAATTGTGGTAAGTGGTAGAAATTAAGTATGTGTAACCTGCTAATATTACCACTAAGGAACAAAAGAATCTATTCACCTTAAATTAAAAAGCTATGAGTTATTTCTATGGTGCTTTGTCTAAGGATGAGTTTAATAAAATTTCTATTTTGAAAACTGCTAATGAAATTTTAGAGTTTTTACAAACTACTAATGAAGGTATCAATGACATTAAAATGCTAAGATTGAGTTGTTCACCTGTGAGTATGAATTTTTTGCTATGAACTCTAAGAAAATCATTGATAATTTTGCTACTCGCTTTAATAAACTTGTAAATACGTTTACTTCTCTAGGAAAAGAGATCTCCAAAAAGGATACATGGAAGAAATTGCTAAGATCATTGGACCAAAAGGTGTGGCATGTTACAATAACTGCAATTACTGAATTAAGAAACTTGAGTGATTTAAAATTGAATCTTAATAAAATTTATCATAATGTTCATGATGTTCCTATTACTCTTACTTCAATCAATAAAAGTAAACAAATAGTTGCTAAAAAAAGAAAAACTAAAGGATGTTGACACTGAAGATATGGATTTTTATGCGCTTGCTAGCCTTTCTAAAAAGGTTTCTAATGCTTTGGAAACCAAGTTTGGCAAAAGTAAAAGTGATCTTGTAAAATGCATTAATTGTAACGAATTTGGCCATTATAAGAGTGATTGTCCCAAGCTAGTTAATAAAAATTTTAGTTCTTTTAGAAAGAAGTTTACATGTTCTAAGATGAAAAAGTCACTTCAAAAAGTGTTTTTCAACTTGGTGGAGGGGCAATCTTTTTGACGATGAGAATGATAGGTTCTCTTGGCCACACTTGGGAAGGATGACGGCGTTGCCAATATTTGCCTCGTTATAGCATTGCATCATTGGATGAAGAAAACACCGACGACGAGGATGAGGTAAATGATTCAAATACTATGGAAACTTTTATGTTACAAGAAAAGATTTGTGATGGCTTGATAAATAAATGTAAAAAATTGAAACTAGTTAAAAACTTAATATTTTGGCTAATAAAAGTGGTGAAAGTTGTGATTCTTGTGCAAAATTAAAAAGAAAAATGGATAATCTAGAGAGTGCTACTTATGATGCTAATGAGTTTTATAAAAGTGAGAATGTCATTCTGAAATTTTGTTCTTCTTCATGTGATAAGTCCACAATGTTAGAGAAAGAGATAATTTTTTAAATTATTCAACTGATTTATCGAATTTGGAGAAACAAGTGTTTGTTTTAGTAAAAGGATTTGCATGTGAAAGTTTTGTTGAACTTAGAAATAAATTAATTGAACTTAAAAAACGTCCTCATGGTCTTCTATGTAATCGACGTCTCGATCTTACTCAACAAAACACTTGCTTGAAAGTAACTTTAGAAAAGATGACAAACTGTGAGAAAATTTAAACATGATCTTACATACTTCTAAATACTTATTTTGAAGGAAGGTTTAGGCTATAAAAGGGTAACAATGTTCATAGTTCTATCATTAAAGAAAACCCTAATCTTTTGTATGCACGTGATAATGTGATTATTGAAAGATTAAATGGAAAGAAACATGTGATATGCTTTGGTTGTGGAAATCTATTTCCTCGGGCAAGCTCTAGCCCGAGAGGTGGTTCCCCTATTTTCGTTTATACTTTCCTGGGTATCTTCATACCTGTATGCAGCAACACAAGTCCATCTTGCAACTTGCTATATTCATTTTTTCGGAAGATATGATCTTACCGGATGCGATGGTACGCTCTTCACTACCAAGAATCCAATTCCTCCTTGATGACGTTCAGCCTCAAGGAGATGATTCATCTCACCTAAGGGCTGGGTACTCTGCTCGGACAGATGTCGTTCCCTGTTCGACGCAACAGAGTTGCTCGGCACCGGGTGGGTTTGTTCAATCCCGAAAAAGTCTTGTTCGGTTGAACCATAACCTGTTCGGTCGCCTGTTGCACGTCTTTGTAGCAGCAAAATTACCCTCTTCATGACTTGGAGTCTCAAGAGGAAGATCCCACTCTAGTGAGTCCTTCCACTTGAGTCTCGGGGGCTAGCTGTCGGGGATAAAATCACGGCCCATTGCCATGGCCCACTCCCTGATGGCCCAATCGAACAACCTACTAGGGCCCAGCTCCCTAGAAGGTTCTATCAGGCCCATGTACATCCTGCCGAACAGCCCTTGGCTGGCACGGTGCGTAACGGCCTAGGATTCATGTTTGAGTCCGACTCGAACAGAGTTCTGCACGGCTACGTGAAGACCCGGACGTGGTTTTCCGGATTGGAGCAGACGTCGTGATCCCAAGAATTGGAGTATACCTTATCTACCTCGGGGTGTATTTGGCACGTCGAGTTCGTTATGATCTCGTAGTTAGCCTAGCCCGATTATCCCTCGGTAGGTCAGTTCGTCAACACTATATAAACAGGGCCCCTACGGCACGTAAAGGACGCAAGTTTACGGCCAAGAGATTTCGCATTGTCGCATAATACTTCTTGTACACACACAATCTCGCCGAGATCTGTCCATCTCGTCGAGCATCCTCTTGTAATAATCTCTGATATATAAGAAAGGCTGGACGTAGGGTTGTTATCTGCCCGAAGAGGCCTGAACCAGGATAAAAACCCTGTCTCCCTGTTCGTCGTTGGTTGCTGTTCGTTCTGTTCGCCTTGTCTCCTATCTCCCCTTTCTCAAGAACCTTAGTTGACTTGAGATCGATATCTCAACCGTCGACAGAGCCCTTTTGTGAAAATTTAAAGCTGGCTAGTGTGATCTTGTGTACTACTTTTGAGGCTTATATTAATGAGCCAGATGATCATGGCGACTTCTTGGTGTGATTTGGAATGTAGCTTATAAATACAGGGCAACAAACGTGAGATTGATTGTGTAATGTTATTTGCCAAATTAGTTAAAGAAACAAGGTCAACCTTGCCATACCTACGAAAATATAAGATGCAAGCGAAAAATACTTACCACATAGGAAAAAAGATGCAAGATTAAACTTACCAGACACAAAAAGATAAAAAATCAATAAGATTAGGGATTTAAAACAATATGCATCCTTGGACAGATAATTGTGAGCCTGTTATGCTCTCTGTGCTCAAATTTAGTATCTTTCTCACACTGGCATATTTTCTAATATTATCGTATTAACTCTATGTGCGCTTATTTACTTAACCGTGAGTTTCTAGTAAGCTTATAGTTTTCGTACAAGTTAGTAATTTTAACTTGCTATGGGGGCGGTTCACGGATTTCGGAGTGTGTACGAGCTATGTTGCGTCTTTATTTTTCAATTGGATAATTCTCAATATGCTTTATAGGTTTGCATCTCATGGCATATTTGTAGTCCTTGATGTGTGCTTTGCCAAAAGGGAGAGTGATAGTTGCATTTGAGAGAGATAGTTGCATGTGTTTAAGGGGAGAGCTTTTGTCAAAGGGGGGATAAAACTGTTCAAGGGGGGAATTTATAAAAATCAAGAGAGAGCATATTTGATGGGGGAGAAATTTTTAAAAGAAAATGGTTAAAAAAGAAGAAAGCTTGAATTGAGGGCGAGTTGAATTGATTTTTCTAACTGATACGTTCAAAACAACGAGATGTGTTTTTGTTTTGTTTTCTTGTTTTTCTTTTTTTTTTGTAGGGTTTGGTGTCCTGGTTTGTAGCGCAGAGAAGGCTTATGATGACATGGACCTAGGTGGGGTCGGACATGTCGAACTAGCGCGAGTGTCAGAGTAACCAAGAGTTGCAAGAGGCAGACAATGAGGATTATGAAGTGGTTCTGAGCGCAGTTGGCGCCGGAGGAACCATGGGGGAGAAGATATGTACAAATCCAGTTGGCCTCAGATCGGTCAGGAGGGCGCTGGAGGAGGCGTCATGCCAGAAAGACCATAGAGGTAAGGGCAGAAGTACGCAGAGAGGCAGGTGCTCAGGATGACATGTAGACCTAGGCGAGGTTGGATACGTGTCGAGCCGGTGAAGAAGATGGTATTTTGTCAAATCACTCGTCAAGGGGAGATTGTTGATTGGTTTTGTTGATGAAGCGATTTGCTAAATTAGGGATTAATTTGATGGAGAAAAGAAAGGAAGAAAAGGAGGTGTGTGCGTGCGCGCATGCAGCGCAGAATGCAACCTGTGCATGTGCGTGCGTCAGCATCCAGGTGGCCTGTGTGCATGCTTCATGCATGCAGCATGCAGTAGGTGTGCAGCAGGTGCAGGATTGCAGGTGCGGGCGGAGCAGGCCGCGCGAGCGCATGCAGGCCGGCAGTGGCCCGTGCGGGGGGCAGCGAGCAGGCTACGCGAGCAGCGGCCTAACTGGAGTGACCGGAAGCCCAAGGACGGCCCAGAACAGCTTTTCTGTATATATAGGCCCGAGAGGTTTCGGGAATAGACGAGTTTCAGGGTTCCTCAACGTTTATGACGAGGTGATGAGAGAGACTAGAGATGATTTTGAGAGAATTTGTGCTTTTTTTGATCAGGAAAACTGTAGGAGAGGCTCCTACAGTATAAATTAAATTAAAAGGGATATTTACAAATTACAAAGCTTAAAGAGCAGAGAGGTTATTGTGCCAGGAAACTAAAGCAGCAGCTAAAACACTGTTAACTCTTAAAACTAGAAGAGCAACATCTGAGTTAAAACTCTCCTTCCATAAGTAAATCGAGCAAGGAAAATTGTCAAAGATCTTTCTATTCCGGAGTTTCCAAATATTCCAACAGACCAAGATATAAATATCCATAAAGAAAGATATAGGTGAATTCCGACAAAAGTTATCCAAATCAGTATGAAAACCCTGCAGATCTAGGGAATTTGTCCAGGAGAAACCAACATGATTCCAAATAGATTGCGCAAAAGGACAATGAAAGAAGAGATGGAACATTGTCTCCACTGCTGAAGATGAGCACAGAACACAGTGAAAATCAGTGACAAAGTCCTTCCGACAAAGCAAATCCCTTGTATTCAGGCGATCCAAACAGAGAAGCCACATGAAAACTTTCCACTGCATTAGGCCCTTACTCTTCCAAATTCGACTGAAAATAGAGTGTGTCCGGAAACCCGAGCAAAAATGCTTAAGAAAATATGAGGACTTGTACTGCTCTTTGTTCCAAATATAAGTCCAGCGATCATGAACTAAGGAAGTATCTCGCCAATTGTTCATCAGGTCTTGAAAAGTTAACCATTCCTCATAAGCCTGAACAGACAAAGGAAGGTAAAAATGGGACTGAACATCATCGTGAGCAAGGTAAGAAGATACAAGGCTGACTGATCACGAGCATAAGAGTGGAGATGAGGAAGTCGAAGATATAACATATCCCCATTACAAATATCATTCCAGACTTGAGCAGAAAATCCACTCCCAATTTGACAATTCGCAATCCCCTTATAAACAGGCAGCAAAGACAGCAGTTGTTTCCACCAGAAAGATATCTCTCACGGATAAGGCAGAGAGAAACCATGTGGATAAAGCATGCTCCATATAAATTTAACCCAAGGTAGGTCAAGATGATTAAAGAATTTATGGAGATGCTTCAGAAGCAAAGCGTGATTTTGAAGAGAGAGGTTAATAATACCCAAGCCACCATAGCGTTTTGGACGACAAACCATATGCCATGCAGCCAAAGGAGCACTATGAGAGTTGATATCCCGAGAACCTCTCCAAAAACAATGACGCCGCAACTTATCAATGGCTCGAACAACTTGAACTGGAATTTTCAGTGAGCACATATAATAAGTTGGCAAAGAGGAAAGCACCGAGTTGACCAGAGTCAAGCGACCACCATAGGATAAAAAAGAACTGGCCGCAGAAAGTCGACGCTCAATTCGATTCACCAAAGGAAGAAAATCCACCACTTTAGGCCTGCTTGTTCCCATGGGCAGACCCAGGTAAGTGAACGGCATTGAGCCCACTTGACATCCAAAAGTTTGTGATAAAATATTTATCTGATCATTTGGAACATTAATTGGAATAATTGAAGACTTATGATAGTTAATCTTTAAGCCAGTAGACTCAGAAAAAGTTTGCAAAATACCCTTCAAGGTAAAAATTTGAAGAGCGTTGGCAGGCAACATGATCAAAGTGTCATCAGCATATTGGATGACGGGGAAGTCATCAGTTGAATTGTCAGGAATAGGTCGCCGTAAAATTCCTTTTTGTAAAGCCATATTAAGAACAGATTGTAACAAGTCAACCCCAAGGACAAAAAGCAGTGGCAACAACGGATCTCCCTGACGGACTCCCCGTTTGCAATGGAAGGACTGACCAAAAGTACTGTTGAGGATAACAGAGGAAGACGCAGAGCCAAGTAAGCATTTGATCCAAGAAATCCATTTTGCAGGGAAACCTTTAGCAGTGAGAATTGATATAAGCGCTGGATGCTCAAATGTATCAAAGGCTTTAGCAAAATCCAGTTTCAACAAAACAATTGGTCGCTTACTAGTTTTGCACTGATGTAAATAAGAAAAGGCCCAAGCCAAACAGTCTTGAATTGTCTGTTGTTTGATGAAACCATACTGATTATCATGGATTAACTTAGTTATAACTGTTTGCAACCGATCAGCTAAAATCTTCGTAATAACCTTGACCGCACAATTCATCAAGGAAATTGGCCGAAAATCATCCACCCTAATAGGGTCAGGACATTTTGGAACTAAAGTAATGAAAGAACGATTAATACTTTGCAGATTGGTATTTCCATCATAGAAATCAGAGCATAGAGCCAAAAAATCTGCAGAAATAATGGGCCAGCATTTCTTTAAGAACAAACCATTAAAACCATCTGGTCCTGGAGCTTTATCTTGTGGCAAATGCAAGATAACATTCTCAATTTCTTTGATCTCAAAAGGCTCAATTAGAAATTCCAAACCATGAACTAGTTGAAAAAGATCACCCAAATTAAAATGCATAATTGGGCTGGAAGAAACTCCCATACGATTGGAATAAGCCATCCACAACAAATGGGCCTTTGTAGCATGACTAAAATGAGTTTCTTGAGATGAATCATGTAGGGAAGATATAAAGTTGCAACGATGTTTTTCAGTTGCTCGAGCATGAAAATATTTAGTATTCTCTTCACCGAGCCGAGCCCATCTTTGGGTGTTACGTTGTTTCCAATTGGTATTTTGAGCTGCTAGGAGTGAATGTAATTGATGTAGAATCTTAGCCTTAAAAGAAGATTCGGCAGCAAAAAGACATCGTTTTTCAGCCACAAGATCAAACACTTGGATGACCACATTACAATTATCAATGAGAATAGGAAAAGCAGAGAAATTCCGACTCCAAAGTTTTAATCCCCGTCGCAAAGTCTTAAATTTGGTGGAAATCCTCTTAGCAGAATCCTGGTGCTGGTTCGGTAAATTCCAATATAATTCAACAATGTTTAGGAAATCAGGCATATTAACCCAAAAATTTTCAAATCTGAAAATTGAAGACTTGGGAATAGAAGTTCCAATAGAAACACAAAGGGGCCAATGATCCGAAGTAGATTTTGGTAAACAAGT